>LAPY01000521.1:133244-144791 GCA_000970635.1 Eragrostis tef | reverse complement strand
ATTTTGTCATTTAAGAGTACTAATTAAAGTCTAATTACAAAACTAATTGCAGGGCCCCTAGGCTAATTTTCGAGACGAATCTAATGAGGGTAATTAAGACGTAATTAGAAGATAGTTACTGTAGCATCACTATAGCGAAACATAGCTTAATTAGGCTCGTTAGATTCGTCTCGTAAAAGCCCCCATCCCTAAAAAAGTTTTGTAATTAAACTTTATTTAATACTCCTAAATGACAAGATTTCTTTTGATGTGACAGGGGCTAAAATTTTAGCCCCTGAAACGAACAGGCCCTCAGTCTCTTCTCCATTTCAGACGACCACGCGCGCATGTTGGCTTTTCGTCTCTTCCGGAGATCATCAGCGCAAGAACCAGTCTGAGTCAGGCATATGTATCGTCTCACCGAAGCTTCTTCCTCGCCAACATGAAATGGAATAAAGGGAGGGAGAGGGAAAAGGAGACTTGTGGACGGCGTCGTGCTCGTGCATGTGCTCGTTGGACCTCGTTCAGTTTTGCACCTGCCGCGGCGACCGGACCGGTCGGCTTCACGGCTTGGCTGTACGTAGTACCTGCTCAAACCCATCGCCATCTTTTCATTATTATCGAATTAAAAGAACCATCGCCATCGCTGCATGGCTGGCTCTGTACATGTATGTATTGTACGCGTCTCGCCAGCGGTCACCTCGTCTCGGCACAGCACAGTTCGGCCTCTCCTTTCCCGAAACGGTAAACAGAGAGCACGAGGCAAATCAATGGCGGATTGAATGGCGATGATAAGCCACGGCCGATATCTGTTCTCTTTTCTCAGCTTCTTCGCCGTCGTGGCCCACGCGACGCGAGCGCTTGCTTACCTTGCGCGCGTAGCACACACACCTGCCCGTGTGGCCCACGCCCAGCTCACACGGTCACACGACCTCGGCCGTTTCGCATATCTTCCCACCAAACTTCTTCCGTCATCCTCTCTCACTGCCACGTGGGTCCCGTCGATGTCAATAAATTAATGACCCCGCTCCAGCATTCATGCCAGCACCCGTTCCGTCCAAAGCTGGCTTGCCGTTCTCACGCAACGCCACCAGCCGTCCTCCAGCTCCAGCCTCCAGCTAGCTGCACTCCACAACTAGACCGAACCGGGCCAAGGAGCCGGACTGACTCATTCCTCCACTGATGATGATAAACCCTACAGTGATAGCGAAGCTTGTCTCGCTTCTCTGGGATTAGTGCTAATCTAATAGTACAATCTACTGCTACTAACGTACAGGGCTGGACCAGTTCATTGCTTGGTTTTCAGCTGGCCCTTTGTTTGTTGGCTTCGCCTGGCCCGCCTGGCTTGTGTTTTTCTTTGTTTATTGGAAAGCGGTGCCGTCGCCCCGCTTCCCTGCTGCTCTGCTTTCCACCCCGGTTTGCGTGTTCTCGGCTTCAAGAAACCGCGGCTTCTCCCCTCCCCCTCCTCTGCTCTCGCTCGCTCTTGCAGTGAGGAGGGAAAGAGACCAACCAACGCCTCGAGGCGGCGAGCTCGGGTGCCCAGGCCTTCCTCCGGCCTGGCTCGTTCTTCCGGGGCCGGCCGTCTCGGATTTCGACGCTGTCAGTTTCAGTTTCCTGCGGAGGACTGGAATTCCGCCGCAACGAAGGACGGCAGAGGTAGGTAGTTCCTGTTCCAGTTTCCGCTCAGGGCGTCGCTCGTGGGTTTATCTCTCCGCTGTTGGGGAACCAGAGCTGATTACCGGTGCAATTTGTTGAATTTTCAGGTTGTGTATGCTGGAGGGAGGAGGTTCTGAGGGCATTTGGTAGCCAGCTGTTGGGCAGATTGAGTTCTTGGTGAATACTTTCGTACTGTGGTGGATGTGGGTGGTGTTGGTGAGGGACTGGAATTCCGCCGCAACGAAGGCCGGCAGAGGTAGGTAGTTCCTGTTTCAGTTTCGTTTCCGCGGAGAACGTCGCTCCTGGGTTTATCCTTGCCTCGGTTGGGGAGCCAGCGCTGATTGCCGGTGTAATTTGTTTAATTTTCAGGTTGTGCCTGCTCGAGGGAGGAGATTCTGTGGGTTTGGTACCCGGCTGTCACGCAGATCGAGTTCTTGGTGAATGCTTTCGTCCCCTGGCTGCGGGTGGTGTTGGTGAGGTCTTGTCCTGCCTGACAAGGAAGGTTCTTGCTCGCACTGTACTGCTGTGATTCCGTTTCCTCCTCCTGCTCCCCTGCAAAATTGGAGCTTCTTGGTGGCTTCGCTTCTTTCCGATTCATCCTGTCCTTACAGTCTGGAAAGGCCCAATCAGTCTGGTTCAGTGGCATGCTCCCGCAGCTCTGAGTGAAAATTGAGCATTTGTACTCTGCTCATTCCCACCAAATTCCTAATTCTTTGTACCTCCAGCTTGCCACCTACATCTTCCTTCAGTTCATGTCCCTTCCATTGCTCTTGTAGCCCAATCTGCAATTCCGCGTCAGAAATGGTCATGGATACTAGAACTGTTAAGCTGAAGCTAGTTCTAGGCCTTTCCGTGGCCATCTGGATGCTTGGCGTCTGCAATGCTGCTTTCACCCCAGCAGACAACTACCTCATCAACTGTGGCTCTTCGTTCGACGCAACTCTCAGCCAGAGGGTCTTCTCAGCAGATAGTTCCGGTGGGGCTATATTGACATCCCCTCAGAGCACCGCCGCAACCGCCTCGCCGGATTCTGTCTCAGGGTTCGACAATGGTGTGCTGTACCAGACTGCCAGGGTATTTACAGCGAAGTCGTCCTACTCCTTCAAGATGAGGAGCCAGGGACGGCATTTCGTCCGGCTTCACTTCTTCCCTTTCAGGTACCAGAGCTATGATCTTGCCAAGGCGAACTTCAAGGTGTCGACACAGGATGTCGTGCTCCTCAACAATTTCACCGTGCCGAGTAATTCCTCTCCGGTGGTCATGGAGTATTCTCTGAATGTTACCAAGGACATGCTCATTCTAACGTTTGTGCCTCTTGGGAACAGCACGCCCTTTGTCAATGCTATTGAGGTCATATCGGTTCCTGATGATCTGATAACTGATTCGGCGCAGAATTTGGAACCTGTTGGTCAGTATCTCGGCTTGTCGGCGCAACCAATGCAGACATTCTACAGGGTCAATGTGGGGGGACCGAAGGTGACACCCGACAACGACACGCTCTGGCGAACATGGGTTACTGATCAGAGTTTTTTCCAAAATTCCACTGCCACTCAAGTGAAAGATTTCAATGGGAAGCTAAATTACCAAAGTGGCGCAGCAACTCCGGAGGATGCACCTGACAGTGTCTACAACACTGCAAGGCGGTTGGCTGCAGAGAACAATACCAGATCCAATATGACATGGCAATTCAGTGTTGACGGTCGCTCAAGCTATCTCATCCGGTTCCATTTCTGTGACATAGTGAGCAAGGCTGCATATCAGCTCCTGTTTGATGTCTATGTAAATAGCTTCTCAGCGGCGAAAGATCTTGATCTCTCTACAAAGGGTTTTGGTGGTTCCTTGGCTGTGCCATTTTACATGGATATTGTCTTGCAATCAAGTGATCCGTCTGGCAAGCTCAGCGTCAGCATCGGACCATCCAGCTTAAATGAGAATATTACACCAGATGGAATCCTGAATGGGCTGGAGATCATGAAAATGAACATTAGTACAGGGTCTGTTGACGTTGTGTCACCTCCGTCAGGGAAAAAGCATAATCTGGCTGTTATATTGGGCTCTGTTCTTGGAGGTGTTGCTGCTGTCATCTTTGCTGTTGGTCTCTTCATCTTCTGCAGAAGAAAAAAGAAGCCGCAGCCACCAACAAGTCGGCCCTCAAATTCTTGGACTCCCCTCAATGGTCTGAGCTTCCTTACTACAGGTAGCCGAACCACCAGCAGGACCACTCTTACGTCTGGAACTCCCGGTGACACGAGCTACCGGATTCCTTTTGTTGTGCTGCATGAAGCGACGAATCACTTTGATGAGCAGATGGTCATCGGCGTTGGAGGGTTTGGGAAGGTCTACAAAGCAGTGATGCAGGATGGCAGCAAAATCGCAGTAAAGCGGGGCAACCAGAAATCTCACCAAGGGTTGAGGGAATTCCGGACAGAGATTGAGCTGCTGTCTGGTCTTCGGCACCGTCATCTTGTGTCACTCATTGGATACTGTGATGAACACAACGAGATGATCTTGGTGTATGAGTACATGGAGAAAGGCACTCTGAAGAGCCATCTGTATGGCAGTGATATGCCTCCTCTCAGCTGGAAGAAGAGGCTAGAAATCTGCATAGGAGCAGCAAGAGGGCTCCACTATCTTCACACAGGGTTTGCACAATCAATCATCCACCGTGATGTCAAGTCAGCAAACATTCTTCTTGATGAAAATCTCTTGGCTAAGGTTTCTGATTTTGGCCTCTCAAAGGTCGGGCCTGAATTTGATCAGACACATGTTAGCACAGCAGTGAAAGGGAGCTTTGGGTATCTTGACCCTGAGTACTTCCGGAGACAGAAGCTAACCGATAAATCAGACGTTTACTCATTTGGTGTAGTGTTGCTTGAGGTGATCTGTGCAAGGCCGGTCATCGACCCGACTCTTCCAAGAGAAATGATTAATCTTGCAGAATGGGCTATCAAGTGGCAAAAGAGAGGAGAGCTTGATCAGATCGTCGACCAACGGATCGCTGGGACAATCAGGCCTGAAGCATTGAGGAAGTATGGCGAGACCATTGAGAAATGCCTTGCTGAGTATGGTGTTGAGCGTCCTACAATGGGTGATGTACTATGGAACCTGGAGTTTGTGCTGCAGCTGCAGGAGGCAGGCCCGGACATCTCAAACATTGACAGCATGAACCAGATCTCTGAACTACCTTCAAATGCCAGGAGAGTAAGCTCCCTGGAGATCAGCACTGCAGATGAAAGCAACACACATATTGATTACTCCGACATGTCAACGAGCAATGCCTTCTCACAACTCATCAATGCCGAGGGAAGGTGAACAGGGTCAAGTTGTTCTCTGAGGTCATTAAAAATGTTGGAGCTGCAGGCGCTAGGAAAGAAATGCCCTCTTGCTGCACCAGAACAACACAAGTTCTGAATTGTATTAAAGTTTTGCACACCTGTAATTACATGCATTCCATTATAACACAGATCAAGGAAACATAATATAACATGCACTCGGGAAAGAATAGTTTAGTTTCTGTGGAACTGTGTGCTTGTTGAAGGAAAAGGTTTTACCCAAAATTGCTTTACCTGTTTAAGTTAAATTCAGATATACTGAGATGATTTAGCAATGTGCTTAGGAGCATATGCTGATGGTTGAAATACAGTAAACTGAGGATGCAGACGATGCTGATTAAGACCTTTTTTTTGTATAATAGAAACTAATGGGAGAAATCTCTTTCTATATATTCATAATCTTGAATATGCAGTTTACCTTTCTGACAGTCAATATCATAATTTATATCGCAAATCCTGATGCTTGACGCCCTTAATGTATCATTTAATAAGGCACAATGATAAACAGAGGCGCAGCTTTGTGTCAGCTATACGGAGTACGGAGTACATCATATAAACTGGTTGAGCCTAGGCAACGTTTAGGTCACTACAGCCGAATAGAGTGCATACAAGGTTCTTGATAATTCCAATCGAAATCGTTGTCCCCGGCAAGTCACTAACGTTCAGGTGAGCTTTGAGAATTCAAAACCCAATCTTCGCAGAAGTTACACAGTAACCATCTATATTGTTCAGATATGATGCCTCATGCCACGGTGTAGCCAGCATTCAGGTGAGCATGACTCAAAATTCAGAACCCCATGTTTCCAATTCAGAGTGATATCATGCCACAGCAAAGCTAACATTCAGGAGATCATGTCTTCAAATTCACAGCCCAGGTTTCCAATTCACGGCAATGTGAGCTTTCCCATCCCATGCACAGCATATGCCGTCAGCACTTCAGTAGTTGGGGCTAAGGCTCCTACGGCTGTCACCTCGCCTGGGGCTCCCACCATGATCCGAACCATTGTGTTCAGTTCGTCCCCTTGGAGAGTCGCTCTTGGGGCTGCGGCTGTAGTTTCTTGGCAGCAGTTCCTTGTGACCAGCACCATGGCTATCCTTCCTTGGAGATGGCGATCGACTGTTATGAGAAAACACACGTCAACTAAGCATCAGCAGAAAGAAACGAAAAGCACAGCACATGCTATGGATTATAACAAAGAATAACTTAAGCAAATCTTTTTTTGTTAACACCCATGATCCATTAGCTTAAGAGAGCCAACTACCATTGAGACATTATACGAAGTTATACGAGCACGAGGAGATTGGTTAAACCACACATTTCCTTAACTCATCAACATACACAACATATCAGAAGTGTACATTAACACTGCTACTTGATCAAATGCAACCAAGATACAAATGAAACTCACAAAGCTCTTTCTTCCTAATAAGCCTGATAGTATCATTATCACTACACATTGCTTCAATCCATACCATAAACACAAGTATGGTATGGTACTGCAAATATAATACAAGATTATTTTGAAACCAAGTTATTGCATACCTGTAACTCCTGCGACTCCCGCCATAATTCCCACCTCGGTCCTCTCCACGACGAGGAGATGGGGACCTCGAGTAGCTTCTCCCTCGCCTGTATTTGTGAAACCAGCGAATCAAATGGATGGTTAAAAACTAAGCACGCATGCAAGGTCTCTGAGAGGTTTGAGGAAATACTTGAGATCCTTTCGAGCGTTCTGGCAGTTCCTTTCAATATGGCCATCTTCTCCACAGCGATAGCACCTATTTTTCCAGTTACCAGCTTGACAATCACGAGCAAAGTGCCCATCTACCCCACAGTTAAAGCAGGGGCCAGAAACAGGAGCCCCCCTGCCCATATATTCACGTCGACCTCCTGGACCACGAGGGACCTACCAAAATTAATACAAACAAGTCATTTGGACAAGAGAAGTCAGCAACAGAAGGATAGCAGAAAATAAAGTGACTGGAGTAGCCAACAATAATAACAAATCAACACTATCATCATGAATGGTGCTTAAGCAAAGCTCTTATGCAGCATCAAAAAACACAGCAAAGAAAGTGCATGATTTGGGAAATGTCAAAGGTAGTAAAGAAGAGGCAAACGGCAGAAGCTTACCCCTCTTGCAAACTCAACAACAATGCGGCTCCCATCAAGTTTTTGGCCATCAAGGTCACACCTAGCATCATCTGCATCCCGGGGATCGCTAAACTCCTGCAAAAAAATCCAGTGAACCAAAACATGGGCCTGGCCTTAAATGTGCACATCCTAATGAAATACCCATAAATTCATAATAAATGAGGTATTATTGAATAGAATTCTTCTAGAAGTACGAATTAGACCGAGTGTAGAGTTTAGTTACCACAAAGCCAAAGTCCCTCTTCAGATCCACATGCTGCACTCTGGGGGAATAGTTTGACAGAAACAATAACACCATCAAGACTCAATAATGAAAATGTGCCACCACCTAGTAGTTAAAATAAACTTCACTTTGCCATAATTGTTGTTTGCACAGATATAAATATCAATTTTAACAAGAAAATGGGCAAAACGCTTTGAACTGACACCGATTCCAACAACGGCACACCCCTACAAGTCACAATGGACGCCAATGTAGGGTAACAAACCTCAAAACCTTCAAGAAGATTATCCAAAGTTAAAAATATGTGATAGAGAGTTGGCAATAGAAAAGGGAAGCACGGTCAGACAGGCCCAGCAATGTAGCAGTACTAAAAACTCACAGCATCTGATAGATGTAAGAAGATTCAAAACAGGAGAAACATCTGCGAAAGAAAACCTTAATCGTTTGGTGCCCACTTGGTAAAAAGGAGAAAGCAAAGCACAATCAACTTCATTTGCAAGATTCACGTGATAATTTGCATTCAAGTTGCAACCAGTAATAAACAAAATTTGTTGCACGGAAAGTAAGGGACAGAAGCCCACAGCTAAACATGATAAATCAGTAGCCTCTGAAGTTCCTTATTACTCCCTCCGTCCTAGAACGAGTATTGCTTTAGACCAAGTCAAAGTCAAACCATCTTAAATCTGATTAATCTTACAGAAAAATGTATTAATATCTAGAAGATCAAATAAGTATCATTAGATTCATCATAAAATCCACTCTACGTAATGTACTATTTGATCTCATAAATCTTAATAATCTCATCTATACTAGTAGTCAAACTTAACTCACTTTGACTTTTACAGGTATTTCAAAAACGAAACTTGTATTGAGACGGAGGAGGTCTCAAGTTGATCGAATATTATGAAAGACTTTATAAGAATAAGAACATGTCCAAGAACAGAAGGGATCAAATTGGGAAGCACTGATGTAGGCATGTAGCTACAGCTCACATATACAATATAGCGAACTAAATGGTGCATGTGAACAGGATTAGAATTGATATTATACCATTAGTAACACCAATATATCAGAAGTTATGATCTAGGTTGCATAAGTGCTGAAGAACCCCAAAGGACCCTTATCCAAGTACGAATATGTGGTGCTTTAACTAAACCTGCGTATTGTAAGCTACACACACAAAAAAAAAACAGCTAGAGAAAATTGCTTTGAAGCCTGCACTGGACTATTTCTAATGATTTAGTTCATTTCTCATGAGTTAACAACACAATCAAACAACAGATTTCGACAAAAACAAGCGAACCCACGCTGACTCCCAGCAACAACCAAAGCCATAAATTCTGATTCAATTTGCTCACCTCCCATATTTGCTGAAAAGGTCCTCAAGGTCTTCTGTCCGGGTACGCGAAGAAATCTGCCCCACGTACAGCTTGGTGTTACTGCCTTGTCGGCCAGAACGATCGTATCGATCATGTCGATCATAGCAGTCATTGTATCTATCATAGCGATCATTGTATCTGTCATAGCGGTCATCGTATCTGTCATAGCGGTCGTCGTACTGATCATAGCGGTCACCGTAGCGAGGCATTTTGCACTGCAAGACGAGAAAAATTCAGGATCTTTTTACCCACCATCAAATTAATTGGTCTGATCCCTAATAATGCAGTTCCAATAGAGGCTGCACACATAAGGCAGGGGAATAAATCGCAAGAACATTAAAACTTTCTTGTTAAGCTTGTTATGCTTTTCATTTTTACCAGTAGTAGAGGGGACAACTCAAAATAAACTTGTTAAGCTTTCGATAACAGATAAACGTTAACATTTTCTGACACAGCATCAGGCGAACACCTGAACTCTTTTCATTCAGATGACTTCAGAAAAGCCAGATTAGGCAAACGTAAGCGACGAAATAGAAGTAGCGAACCGTGATCCAAGGACCAGGCTTTCCCTACTCCCTAGCGAAACCGCACAAACCTTATGGGGGAAAAAAATCCAATCAACACCCGCGTTCCCTTGAACGCATTCGTGCTCCTTACAAGGGACAAATCCGCGTCGATCCTATCCTACCACCTACTATGATCCAGGCAAAGGAAAATTTTGAAAAAAAAAGAATTGCAAGAGCGATTCCAACAAACGAAAAACACGCGGCAAATGGGAAAAGCGAGAAGGCGCAAAAAACGGGAGAACGCGACAAACCACCGCGGGCAACTGTGAGAACGCGGCGACCCCCCTCTCCGCCGACATAGGTTAGGGCGTTAGGCGCGGCGGGCGGAAGAAGCGAACTAGGGATCGAAGGCAGCAGGAGGGACGTTCCCGTCACGGGGACGCGGCGGTGCGGGCACGTACCTTCACGGGCGAGCGGCGGCGTCGCGACAAAAACCCTAGCCGGCGACGAGGAGGGGGAGGCCGCGGCTGCGAGGGCGGAGAACGAGAGCAGCGAGGCGGCGGACGCGTGCCGGGGTTTATACGACGGCAACCTCAGTCCGGCGCGTTTGGACGGGAGGGATGTAGGCGAAGGGTATCGACGCTTGGGATGAGGACACGTGGCACTATGGGGCCGGTCACTTTTGTGTTGGTAGGGCCGTTGACCTGGGGTCGCTCGCGTACAAGACCGCGTTTGACATGGGCCGGTATCGGTGGAGAGATTCTTTTGTGTTTTCAAGATGAAACAGGAGTACGATGTAGTACCTGAACAGGGATCAAGCTATGATCCTCTTTGGGCCATCTTTTAAAGCCACGCGAAAAATAATCTGAAGCTGTCGAAATGCAAAATTAAGAGCATTGTTTTGGCACTACATAGAGGAAAAAAAAAAGGATTCCTCTCTATTTGAAGTGTTTGTGCTCGATACCAGAGCTCTCTCAAATTAACAACTCTTCGCGTACGCTTAACTCCTGTTCCTTGCACTCATTTTAGTTCTTCCGTCCAACGTGAACTAGCAATAAAACATGCCAAGAAGCAAGAACTACAGCTCAATCACCGAATTAGCACGAGTACATGGGATTTACTTCAATTCCATAAAAGATTCAAGTAATCTGAACTAAAATCATGGATTAGGAAGAGTGCATCAGAGGAAGGGGATCAGACTGAAGGAGAAACTCTCTTGCGTGAGAAAAAAAAGGGGACCGGATGAGGAAGAAGCAAGAAGGCAAACGTTCTGTTGCGACCTTGCTCAAGCACTTTTGATGCCAACCAAAGCGCATTGTCAGCATCAGTCCATGTCACGTGGCCTAATCCGACCCATCGGTGGCCCAGTGCATGACATGAAAGTGAACTGCTTAACTTGTCGTTATCGAATTGGTCTTGAACTGTTGAGCACACAAAAGAAGATGTTCAAAACTGTGCTTTGTGAGCGACGATGATGCGACAGCCTCGTGCGGTGGCCTTGTGAGCATGCTGCGTTCTTGCAACCCACACAAGAATGCCATATCAGAGATGGCGTCGGGGATAATCAAGAGATTAAACATAGAAGGCCCGAAAACACAAAATGCTACACTCGAAAACATCTGAACCAAAGAAAAATAGGCATGCCATATCAGATTTCTATAGAAGAATTAGTTTTACAGTGGGGATTCTTTGCCTGCAAACTAAAAACAGAGTAGGGGCTTGCTTAAAGGGGAAAAAAAAACAGAGCCCAAATTTTGTACACCCATTTGTGCCTGCCAAACTCTCAACCGCTGGTTGCTAAACTTTTGATACAACTAAAAAATTCGTGAAAAGATGCAGTTCAGTTTCGCATAAAACACAGCTCCACCACGATACAACCGGAGTATGTCATCTAGGCACAGAGATTATCTTCGAGGTTCCATAGCACCAGCAAGATGGTCTCCGCGACGACGGGGTCCATCGCGTGCAATCTCTGCAGCTGCGCCTGGACCGGCCGCGAGGCGCCGGAGCCGAAGACGTCACCGATGAATCTGTACACCTCAGCGAAGCGCACATCGTCCGGCGACAACGGAAGCTGGACTGTCTCCTCCTGATGCAACAAGGCATCGGCGAACCAGGCCATTTCTTCGCTCGGTGAGGCGCCACGGACCGGAGCTTCATCACTGCCGCTCGACGTCGCAGCCATGAACGATCCGTCAGTGGGCTGGCAAGCGAGCTCCAGCCACGGTGCACGATGCAGCCCAGTCCGCCGCGCCCGCGGTCGGAAAGACGGCGGCGCGGTGAGGGTGGGGCGGCGGCAGCGCGGCGGCGAGGCCGA
>LAPY01000521.1:117470-127644 GCA_000970635.1 Eragrostis tef | reverse complement strand
CGGGGCGGCGAGGAAGTGAACGGCAAGTCGAAGCCGCGTCCGTCGCAGGCAGAAGAGCCGCGGCACGCACGTGTGGCCGATGAACATAGCAACCGAGCTGTGCGCGTGCTCAACGTGGGGGATTAGGCACACGCGCGCGCGAGTGATTGCGCGCGGTTGCCCCACGAGTTAGGCGTGCGCCGTGGCCGTGGCCTTGCTTCCAATCTTCAAGAGCTTTGATGCCGGATCGGAGACGTGGTGGGGTTAGGCAGAATGGGGTTGCAGGCATAAATTTGGGTGAGTAGCCGCTCAGCTCAAGTCACTGTCATGAAGCCGTGTTACCGGGGGTTTTAGGCTGGAGACGTGGATGTGGTAAGGCGTAGCCAGCACCATTTCGGGCTTCTTAATCGGATCGACTTCCTTGCAAGCAACAACGCGACATGTACCAATTTTTAAGGCCCAACTGACTGCTCGCGTCACTCTCGCGGGGGCGGCACGGGCGAACCATAGCCGCCACCGCCGCCGCCGCCCTCCCCTCCCACCCGGCCGGCCGCAAGGAAGGTGGCGGCGGGGCTCCTTCGTCTGCAGCTCGCATCCGCCGGAAAATCTTCTTTCTCTCACCATCTTCGTCTTCAAGCTCGGATCTCCTCTTCGCCGGCCGGATCCGCCGGGGGGCAGCTGGATCCAGGTTTTGGGGGTCCGGTTTCGTCGGTCGTGGCGTGGCCCTTGTCCCAGCCCCGCTGCACAGCGTGCCAGCAACTCGGACGGCGTGGGGTGCCCGCGACGCTCGTTCCAGGCGTGTCGAGCCCTCCCCCTGCTCCCACCCCTTCCATCGCCGCTCGCCGGTCGTTGGTCGCCCAAGCGTTGCTGCCCCTGTTCAGCGGTGCCG
This sequence comes from Eragrostis tef, assembly GCA_000970635.1. Taxonomy (NCBI): domain Eukaryota; kingdom Viridiplantae; phylum Streptophyta; class Magnoliopsida; order Poales; family Poaceae; genus Eragrostis; species Eragrostis tef. Next base: position 126,776 of record LAPY01000521.1, on the reverse strand, counting down.
CCTCCCCTCTCCCTCCCCTCCCTTGGTTGCTTGGTGAGGGTTATGGCGGCGGCGGGATTGGTGATGGATTCGTGGCCTCCATGGCTGGATATCGCGTCGCCTCGCCTGGATCTGGCGGCACGTCGAGGATGGAGATGGTGAGGCCCTGTCGGCGGGCATGCATGGTTGGCCAGGTTGTGGCGCTGATGTAGGGATGGCAATTTCATCCATGGGTGTAGGCACCCGATGGGTTTCGATTCGATGGGTGTGGGCGTGGGTGTGAATTTTTACCCATGGGTCTCACCCACACCCGACCCATGAAAAATGGGCGTGGGTGTGGGTTTCATTTCTCATCCATGGGTGACCAGATGGGCACCCGAAGTCGGCCCAAGTTTATATTTTTCTCTAGACAACTCAATGTTTATCGCCAATTTGTAGGTAGACTATGTCTAAAAGAGCATTGCTAAATTTTTATAAGACTGACTATGCACACAAGCGAACATATACTAATTGAATATGAACCGAGGCAAAAAAAATGTTAAAGTGAATTTTTATTTTTCAAATATAGTTGGTAGTCTAAGTAATCGCAAACCCGATGGGCACCCGAGACCCACCCGAAACCCGATGGGTGTGGGTGTGGGTGACAAATTTCACCCATGGGTATGGGTGTGGGTGTCATTTTTCACCCGAACACTTTTTTTTGTTGGATGGGTTTTTGCTCTACCCGATCCGAACCCGACCCATTGCCATCCCTACGCTGATGGAACGGCGTCCTCCGCCACTGATGGTGCCAAGCAGCTCACGTTGGTTGCTGTCGCTATGCTGCCCCTGCACGCGACGCCTCCCCTCTCCCTCCCATCCCTTGTTCTTGGTCGCTTGGTGAGGGTCATGGCGCCAGTGGTCGTTTGGTTGAGCAATGTCATGGTCACCATGATGGTTGTGGGCAAATGATAATTGTCCATGTCGCGGCGGCCAATCTGGTCGTTGTTGCAGGGTGGCAAAGCCATGGTGGCCAAGTGAAGCCCTGTTTTGCGCTCTTCTTGCCCTTCCCCCCTCTTCTCCCTTAACGATCTTGGTCGTGGTCGTGCTCCGTCCACTTATGATGGTGGTGCAGTGAGCAATGTAGGTGGTGCTCTGGGTCGTATTCGCGTGCCACGCCATGGAGCACACCCAAAAGCTTGGTCGTCATTTCGCTGTAATCTCGCAATGGTTGCCCGCTTTGAGCGCCATCAGCGATGGATCATCTTTCTTGGTCGAGGTCTCTTGAAGATGTGTGTGAAAAATATCATCTTTTTTTGGTCGCATTGAAGTGCTAGGAGGCACTCCAACTGGTCGCTCTCTTTTCTTGGTCGTGGTCGTGCTCCGCCCACTTACGATGGTGGTGCAATGAGCAATGTAGGTGGTGCTCTGGGTCGTATTCGCATGCCATGCGATGAAGCACACCCAAAAGCTTGGTATTTATTTCGCTGTAATCTCGCAATGGTTGCCTGCTTTGAGTGCCATCAGCGATGGATCGTCGTTCTCTTTCTTGGTCGAGCTCCTTTGAAGATGTATGTGAAAATCATCTTCTTTTGGTCGCCTTAAAGTGCTAGAAGGCACTCCAACCGGTCGCTCTCTTTTCTTGGTCGTGGTCGCATGAAGATGTGTGTGAACAACCTCATCTTCTTTTGGTCGCATGGAGGCACACGTTGCTCTCCTATCTAGGCCACCTTGAGGGTAATGAAGCTGCAAAAGGTCTTCTAGCCCGCGGCGTGTCAAGAAGGTTGAGGTCGTGTAGTCGTCTTAGGTCGTAGGGTCTAGGGGTCGTTGCTAGCCCTTTTCTATTTTGTTTTGTTTTTCAGCTATCAGGCCTTCGGGTCCTCTGTAATAGCATAGCTTGTAACTCTTCTCCTTCTTAATGAAATACGTGCTCCGCACGTTCTCGAAAAAAAAGAACGCGACATGTTCCACTTCTTCCACTACTTGTTTAAGCTACCAAAGGAAATTTATAGTGACCCGATTTAATCCCAACATTTCTCTCGGTCACACGGTCTTTCCACTTACCCTTTGCGTGCTCATAAAAATGCTAAAGCTTGGCTGGAGGTTTATTGAGAAAACTTTTAATAAAATATATTTTGAAACTTTGGTTAAATTCCTACTTTCAAATGAGGTTTGGAAACATACACAAACAACTTCATCCAAGACTTAAATATTTATTTTTGGCTTTCATTAAAGCGTGCTAAAAATGTGTAATTTTCACACCACCTAATGTGAATTCAGATTCAAACTTATAGTAGAGCATCAAATGAATTGAGATTAATTTCAACTTTAAAACGTTAAAAAAAAATTCTCAAGGATGAGAGGAAGCACTTAATTAGTACTAATGAGAAATGGTCAAAAAAGAAAAGAAAATTGTTATTGTGTAGTCTTTTCAAAACACATTCATCTTTTCTTTTGACAAAGAAGTCCACTTACTCCCCCCAACTATGATATGTGTCCAAATAACCCCCTCAACTTCCTTTTTTGGTTTATGAAACCAGTTTATGTTTTTCACATTTTGGCCAAATCGATACCGATTCTGATGAGATGATGCGGATTTAATTAGTTTTGAATGCTGGTGCTGCCACGATAGGACGAAGATGGACTAAACTTTTTGGAGGAGAACATATGTCTAATATTAAGCTATGTTTTATTTCTAACTAGCCCAAATAAGCATTTTGTCGTACTATAGTTATTTTGCAAGCTCAGTATTTAATAGATCAGGTAAGCTAAATATGCCTTCGCCACTTGCTGGCATTGACGAAAGTTGTTAAAAGAGAAATAAATACCATACATCATTTAATATATTACTGCAATATAAGAAGTCAATGAATTATCACTCATTTTCATAGAATTAGAATCATGTATCAACAACAAGACTACACTAATACAAAATAGGTTTACTTTGCAACAACGAAAGCTGACGTGCAAGCTAGCTCACTTTTGCACCATCTAATACCACATAGCTTATGCTTGCAATAACAAAAGGTGAAAGAGGTTGCAGAACTGTTGGACATGAATGATAATAGGGTATGAGTGAACTAATTCTTGAAGTTTCATAAAGCATTTGACGAAAGAAAATTTGAATGAAGCCAAGCCAAAGCACTATGTAAAAGGGACGAAAATTTCAAATGTACCATAAATATCTTCACTGATATTTCCCCAACGAATTAACCCTTAAATATCGATCTTTACTGATACTATGCACTCTTTTTTTTTTTGAAGGATACACCCAACCATGACAACATATGGCCAGCCTATACATTGTCCGACTGAAGAAACCATGTCGTCCTAGGCACACAGGTTATCTTCGAGGTTCATTAGCACCAGCAAGATCAACGCCGTGCAGTCTCTATCTGCAGCTGGGCTTCCACTGGCCACAGCCCAACGGAGCCGAAGACGTTGCCGACGAACCTGTACACCTCAGCGAAGCGCAGATCGTCTGGCGATTATGGAAGCTGGACTGTGTCCTCCTGCTGCAACGAGGACGCTTCCTCGCTGTCGCTGCTACTCGACGCCCTCGCCATGAACGAGCTGTCATGGGCTGCCCAGTCCACCGCACTCTGCAGCGCACGCCGGCGCGGCGAGGGTGGGGCGGCGGCAGCGCGGCGTCGAGGCCCTGCTTGTGGGCCTTGATGAAGTACTTCTGTGCGTGGCTCCATATCTGCGTCGCCGTCTTGCTCCCCACGAACTGCTCGATCCACTTACCCTTTGCGTGCTCATAAAAATGCTAAAGCTTGGCTGGAGGTTTATTGAGAAAACTTTTAATAAAATATATTTTGAAACTTTGGTTAAATTCCTACTTTCAAATGAGGTTTGGAAACATACACAAACAACTTCATCCAAGACTTAAATATTTATTTTTGGCTTTCATTAAAGCGTGCTAAAAATGTGTAATTTTCACACCACCTAATGTGAATTCAGATTCAAACTTATAGTAGAGCATCAAATGAATTGAGATTAATTTCAACTTTAAAACGTTAAAAAAAAATTCTCAAGGATGAGAGGAAGCACTTAATTAGTACTAATGAGAAATGGTCAAAAAAGAAAAGAAAATTGTTATTGTGTAGTCTTTTCAAAACACATTCATCTTTTCTTTTGACAAAGAAGTCCACTTACTCCCCCCAACTATGATATGTGTCCAAATAACCCCCTCAACTTCCTTTTTTGGTTTATGAAACCAGTTTATGTTTTTCACATTTTGGCCAAATCGATACCGATTCTGATGAGATGATGCGGATTTAATTAGTTTTGAATGCTGGTGCTGCCACGATAGGACGAAGATGGACTAAACTTTTTGGAGGAGAACATATGTCTAATATTAAGCTATGTTTTATTTCTAACTAGCCCAAATAAGCATTTTGTCGTACTATAGTTATTTTGCAAGCTCAGTATTTAATAGATCAGGTAAGCTAAATATGCCTTCGCCACTTGCTGGCATTGACGAAAGTTGTTAAAAGAGAAATAAATACCATACATCATTTAATATATTACTGCAATATAAGAAGTCAATGAATTATCACTCATTTTCATAGAATTAGAATCATGTATCAACAACAAGACTACACTAATACAAAATAGGTTTACTTTGCAACAACGAAAGCTGACGTGCAAGCTAGCTCACTTTTGCACCATCTAATACCACATAGCTTATGCTTGCAATAACAAAAGGTGAAAGAGGTTGCAGAACTGTTGGACATGAATGATAATAGGGTATGAGTGAACTAATTCTTGAAGTTTCATAAAGCATTTGACGAAAGAAAATTTGAATGAAGCCAAGCCAAAGCACTATGTAAAAGGGACGAAAATTTCAAATGTACCATAAATATCTTCACTGATATTTCCCCAACGAATTAACCCTTAAATATCGATCTTTACTGATACTATGCACTCTTTTTTTTTTTGAAGGATACACCCAACCATGACAACATATGGCCAGCCTATACATTGTCCGACTGAAGAAACCATGTCGTCCTAGGCACACAGGTTATCTTCGAGGTTCATTAGCACCAGCAAGATCAACGCCGTGCAGTCTCTATCTGCAGCTGGGCTTCCACTGGCCACAGCCCAACGGAGCCGAAGACGTTGCCGACGAACCTGTACACCTCAGCGAAGCGCAGATCGTCTGGCGATTATGGAAGCTGGACTGTGTCCTCCTGCTGCAACGAGGACGCTTCCTCGCTGTCGCTGCTACTCGACGCCCTCGCCATGAACGAGCTGTCATGGGCTGCCCAGTCCACCGCACTCTGCAGCGCACGCCGGCGCGGCGAGGGTGGGGCGGCGGCAGCGCGGCGTCGAGGCCCTGCTTGTGGGCCTTGATGAAGTACTTCTGTGCGTGGCTCCATATCTGCGTCGCCGTCTTGCTCCCCACGAACTGCTCGATCATCTTCCAGTCGCGGCCGAACACAAGCAGCGCGTGGACGAAGCTGTCGTGTGACGGGGATCCGCGGAGCGTTCGGCGCCAACTCACGAAAAACACTGCGCATGGTGCGACAAAGACATCGACCGGAGGAACAACTAATCTAGTCGCCAGCTTCTTTGCTCGTTGTGTGCAGGTTGCGACTCAAGAGCCATGGCTCCGGAGTCCCGAAGTCATTCGGGACGACTCCTCGGGATTTCGCTGCGAGGAATTAGGAAATGCCCGGAGCCAAGAAGCCCAAAGCAATCAGGCCTGTCCTACGGGGCACTTCGCGTGAAGCTCACAAGTCAAGACGGTGGGGCCCTCAACATCAGCTAGGGTTTCGTATTCGTAGGTTAGGGCATGAAATTATGACCATATTGCCCTTCGGACATTCTTGTATCGGATATTCCGGGGTTTATTCGCCCTGATCAGGGGTAGTTTAGTTTAAATAGTTGTAGCCCTGATCAGGGTATAAATAGCCCTCCCCTGATCAATGCACCCACCTTAGGTGTTCCAGCCAACACACTTCACTCCAACACCGCAAGTGAACCACATACCAAAGATGTTGCACGCACCCGCGTACAACATTCAAAACAACGAGAGTTACCACCGCCACCCCCAACGGTACCGAAGCCGGAATCAATACATCAAACGTCAAAGCCATCACTAGAAACTTTGCCTTCCTATGGGACAATCTTTCCCATTACCGAAGGATCATCTCTGGACTTCGAAACAAAGAAGCAAAGAAGAGATTATTTCAGAGCAGTCAACACGATATCAAATGCAGCACCAGTCAGAAAGACCAAATGTTCACATATGCCGATCACTTTCACCGAAGAAGACTTATTCCGATGTGACCTAAGGGTGCATCCTCACATTGACGCCATGGTGGTCCAAACCAACATCTACGGATGGATGGTCACCAAAATTTTGGTGGACAATGGGGCTTCTTCGGACATTTTGTTCGCCAACACTTTCGACCGACTCAAGTTGGACAAAAAGTTATTGGATCCAATAGACACACCATTATATGGCTTCGGAGGGAAAAGAATCACTCCGCTCGAAAAGATAACACTACTAGTGTCTTTCGGAGACATGTCCAATCCAAGAACAGAGCATATCAAATTTGACGTTGCAGAGATGAATTATCCCTACAACGCCATCTTCGAAAGAGGAGTTATCAACACCTTCGACATCACTATCAGAAACTCATTCTTAGTAATGAAGATGCCAGCCCCGAAGAGAATCATCACGGTCTTCAGAGATCAACAAGAAGCAAGAAACATTAAAAACGGAATAGCTCTGGGGCAGAAAAATGTCTACATAGTGACCGAAGAGCCAGACGAAAAAGAAAGATACAAATACTTAATGCCAGACCACAAGCCCGATCAAAAAGAGCTTCGCTTCTCGGACAAAGAAGAACCAAAAAGAGTGGTGTTGGACGAGTGCGTCCTGGACCAAGCCGTGTTAATTAGCAATTCGTTGACAAATGAAGAGGAATGCGCACTAGTTGACTTGCTTTTGATTTGTTCCGCAAAAACAAAGATGTTTTCGCCTGGTCTTCGAATGACCTCCAGGGAGTCAGCAGAGAAATGATAGAGCACAAGTTGGACATTGACCCCAAGTTCAAACCAAAGAAACAAAGCTTCGCAAAATGTCAGGCGACAGAGTTGAGGCAGTTCGCCGAAGTACAAAGGCTCCTAGATGCTAGAGTTATAAGAGAAGTGAAGTACCCAACCTGGTTAGCAAACACAGTACCAGTAAAGAAGAAAAACAAAAAATGAAGAATGTGTGTCGACTTTACAGACTTGAACAAGGCATGTCCGAAGGACGATTTCCCTTTGCCAAGAATGGACAAAGTAGTCCACGCAGCTGCGGATGCAAAGTTGTTGTCCCTTCTCGATTGTTTCTCTGGTTATCACCAAATCTTCATGAGAAGAGAGGACGAAGAAAAAACAAGTTTCATCACGCCCTTCGGAACATTTTGTTTCGTCAGAATGCCCGAAGGTCTCAATAATGCAGGTCCAACTTTCTGCAAAATGACTAAGGAAGTACTTAAAGAGCTAATTGGAAAAATAGTGCTGGCTTATGTCGATGACATAGTTGTCAAGAGCGACAAAAGGGACAATCACATCGGCGATTTAGCCTCAACCTTCGTAAAGTTCAGACAAGCAAACCTGAAGCTCAATCCAGAAAAGTGTTTCTTCGGAGTTTCAAAAGGGAAGGTGCTGGGATGCTTGGTTTCTTTCAAGGGAATCGAAACTAATTCAGACAAAATAGAAGCAATACTGAATATGAAAGAACCAACTTCAATCAAAGAAGTGCAAAAGCTTACGGGAAGAATCGCAACTCTGAATAGATTCATCTCGAGATCAGCAGAAAGGAGCCTACCATTCTTTCAGGTCATGAAAAGCTCTGGAAAATTTGAGTGGGGAGTTCCTCAAAAGAAAGCATTCGCAGAGCTAAAGCAGTATCTTAGAGACCTGACAGCCTTCGCAAGCCCGAAGTCAAAAGAAGCGCTCTACATGTACGTGGCAGCCTCATACAAGGCAGTTAGCGCAGCACTAGTTCAAGCGCCGACGAAGAAAAATTCAAAAGGGAACGAAGTACGAATACAAGTTCCTGTATACTATGTGCCCGAAGCATTATCAGGCTCCAAGTTGTTTTATTCCGAACTAGAGAAGATAGCCTACGCAGTTGTCATGGCGGCAAGGAAATTGAGGCATTACTTCGAGGCCCACACAGTAAAAGTCTTAACGAATCAACCATTGTCAGAGATGTTTGGTAACAGAGAGGCCTCGGGAAGAATAGAAAAATAGGCATCCAAATTATCCGAGCATGTGGTCGATTTCGAGAGCCGAAGTGCCCTCAATGCACAAGTAATAGCAGACTTCGTGGCGGACTAGACAGAGCCTGGATCATACACCGAAGGTCCAGTGTTCGAACAACCCTGGGAAATCAAGTGTGACGGGGCTTGGTGCCACCTGGGGGCTGGGGCTTTCGCCATAATACAGTCACCTTCTGGAATAAAATTAAGGTATGCCGTGAGGCTAGAATTCAGTAACCAGGAAGACAGAAGTACGAACAACGTGGCTGAGTACGAAGCCCTACTTCTAGCCCTGAGAAAGCTACGAGCACTCGGAGTTCGAAACTTCATAATCAAAACGGACTCGAAGGTAATCCAAGGACACGTCGACAAGTCCTTCACAGCCAGAGAACCTAAGCTAGTCAAGTATCTCAACTTTGTCCGAAGCAAAAGGGAAAAATTTCAGAGGCTACACTATTGCAAAAATAGACAGAAATGAAAACTCAGAGGCAGACGCACTCGCTAAAGCTGCGGCAAGGAAAGAATCACTACCACCAGATGTTTTCTTCGAAACATTAACATCACCATCTATCAAGTCAAAAGAGGACGAACCAAAATTGGTAAACATTATTCAGAGCGAAGATTGGAGAGCACCAATAATGGCATATCTTCGGGGCTACTATGATCCAGTCAGCGAAGTTGAAGAAAAGAGAATGAAATCAAGGGCCAGAAATTATGTCATAATTGACAATCAGTTGTTCAGAAATGGAATAGTTAGCCCGCTTCTCAAATGCATCAGTCGACGCTCAAGAGCATTTTGGGCACCAGAGCAATATGTTCAAAGGCACTTCGCCAAGGATTCTTCTGGCCTACTGCAAGAATCGACGCTCAAGACCTCGTCAAAAGATGCGAAGCATGCTAGAAATTTGCAAATAGGAAGACACGCATCTCCCAAACCTCTCAATTGATACAACCATCGTGGCCTCTCCAAAGACGGGGAATAGACCTCATAGGTCCGTTACCAGCGGCACAAGGAAATTACACCTTCGCGGTAGTGGCCCTCGAGTACTTCACAAAATGGATTGAGGCAAAACCAATAGTG
>LAPY01000521.1:50591-61153 GCA_000970635.1 Eragrostis tef | reverse complement strand
AGTCGAAGCCGCGTCCATCGCAGGCAGAAGAGCTGCGGCACGTGTGGCCGATGCGCGTGCTCAACGTGGGGGATTAACGATTAGGCACGCGCGTGTGCCATTGCCGCACGAATTAGGCATGCGCCGTGGCCTTGCCTTCATTCCTGTCTTCAAGAGGAGCTCACGTGGCTTTCTTGGTTATACGGGCAGTTTGATGCCGGATCGGGGACGTGGGGTTAGGCAGAATGGGGTTGCAGGCATAAATTTGGGCTTCTTCGGTCCATTTCGAGTAGCCGCTGAGCTCACAGTCATGAAGCCAGAGACGTGGACCTGGTTACGCGTACCTCACCATTCCGGGCTTTTTAATTGGATCGGTTTTCATGCAAGAACGCGTCACGTTCAATTTATATCACGCTTCATCCCTAATACATGAAAATTCCTACATGTAACAAATCAAATGCTCCTACATCTCAAAGAAAAAGCATAGAAAAAAATCAAAAACAATCCTACATACCAAGTGAAGTGCTGACGCTGAAAAATATGTAAGTTCGTCAGGGATGGTGATGACTCTAGTAAAGTTTCTAGTCTCCCATAAACAGACTTGGAGATAATCGGTGTGTTTTTTTTTCTTGTTCTTGTCATCAAGGGATGCAATTTTGTTTTATATCAATGAAACCGTCTCTTTCGCAAAAACAACTTTCGAAATACTGTCATCACTTAAAATGTGAGCTTCAAATTAACCTCGTTTGCCGAGATAAGAAAGACAAATCACAATGCACCAACTTGAATTGTTCGGAGAGTAAACTAAGATTTTGTTTAGGGTGTGAAACAAACAAAATGAATAATTGAGAGGCGAGTAAAACATACTTTTTTTCTATATATTCTTTTCTTTGTGATGTAGGGAAATTTGAATTGGTATTTAGATGTAGGGTTCACGTCTCAGAGATGAAGCAGGATATAAGCCGAACATGTCGCGTGCTGGCAAGGAAGCCGATCCGATTAATAAGCGTGAAATGGTGCTGGCTTACGCCTAACCACGTCCACGTCTCCGGCCTAAAACCCCCGGCAACACGGCTTCATGATCGTGACATGAGCTCAGTCCTTACTCGAAACAGGCGAACAAACTCTCCGTAACCAAAAAAGCCACGTGAGTGAGCTCTGGAGTCTGGACGAGGGGAAGCAGGCCCGGGAACGCCTAACTCGTGCGGCAATCGCATGCGCGCGTGCCGAATCCCCCACGTTGAGCACGCGCACAGCTCGGTTGCTGGTACACGTGCGGCAGCTCTTCTGCCCGCGACGGCTTCTGATTTGCCGCTCGCCGGCTGCACAGATATATATGCACGCAGCTGCGCCCTGACCAAAACTCACAACACACACTCCTCTCCACTCTGCTCTGTCTGTTTGATCTTCTCTCTGTTTCTCGCATACGAAAGACAGAAAAGATGGTGATGACGGCGGCGAGGAACACGACGGCGTTGGGGACGAAGAAGCCTCGGAAGCCGTACACGATCTCGAGGCCGCGGGAGAGGTGGACGGCGGACGAGCACGAGAGCTTCGTCCACGCGCTGCTCGTGTTCGGCCGTGGCTGGAAGACGATCGAGCATTTCGTGGGCACCAAGACGGCGACGCAGATCCGGAGCCACCGCCCCACCCTCGCCGCGCCGCCGTACTTGCGGCCGCCGGCGCGCCGCTGCAGAGCGTGGCGGACTGGGAAGCCCATGACGGCTTGTTCATGGCGAGCAGCAACGAGGAAGCGTCTGTGTTGCATCAGAAAGAGGACACAGTCCAGGTCCTCCCGTTGTCGCCGCCGCCGGACGACCTGCGCTTCGCTGAGGTGTACAGGTTCATCGGCGACGTCTTCGGCTCCGGTGCGCCGCGGCCAGTCGAGGCGCAGCTGCAGAGACTGCACGGCGTGGATCCCGTCGTCGCGGAGACCATCTTGCTGGTGCTAAGGAACCTCCAAGACAACCTATTGTGATGCAATTGTGTATATGCAAAACTGAATTAATACATTTGATGACTCTAAAAATTGATCAGAATCAGGTGTTCAGCAACCAGCCGCAGTTCAGTTTTTGGTTGGCACAAATGGATGTACAAAAGTCTGAGATTTTGGGCTCTGTTTTTAGTTTGCAGGGAATAGCTAGGATCCTCTCCTCACTGCATAATGATTTTTTTCTACAGAAATCTGATATGTCAGGCATATTTCTGTTTTAAGTTCACATGCTTTTCAATGTAGCATTTGTGGGGCTTCAACGGAAAAGCTTCTCTTTCAGTACAAATCAACCGTGAGTCCGTCATGACTTATTTAATCAGCTACTAGTATCCCGCATACGGCACGCTTGTACAAAATTTCCCATGCATGCGTCTATGGTTTTGTGACATTGCAGATGATCTGTGAGGTGTGCAGGTTCGGACGTCTTTGGCTCCGGCGCGCCGCTGCCAGTCAAACAGTTGAGGTGCAGCTGCAAAGACTGCCAACTCAATAAGCTGGCATGCATGTAAGAGCAGGTCCATCGCGTTGTCGTTTCGACAAGGCACGTTAGCAATTCGTAACGTGGATGAGAGCAAGCCCAACGCTGGTTGAATCGACCAATAATTCTGCCAGGAAACCGAGGTGGCGGAGAGAGAAAACGCCGCTCTTCGCTCCTGCCCGCGACCGTCTGGGCACTCTCGCCTAGGCTCCTTCTGCACATGCTGGGGTCCGCGCTGCCTTCCATCCCGCACATCCTGTCTTTCTCTCTCTTGGATGCAACTTTCTGAAAGATAAAAGGTGGGGCTGGTAGAAGATAAAGTATTATTTTGAATAGACAATGCGTTGGGTCTTTGAGTTGTTAAGCTCGGCCGCATTGGCCTTGCTCTGAAAGAGAATCAACTTCTAGCACAACTGTTGTCGCCGGCAGGAGCGACGGTCGCGTCCTGCAGTCCTTGGCCCCGCCACCTCTCTCAATCTCTCTCATATGTACTACGTGTGTCATGATGAGACGAAAAGGCCGGGATAAATAGGACCCATGAGGTGGCGTTTAATGGGCGCTGCATTGGATGGCTTGGGCTGGTGCGTGGGCGCTGGATGGGCTATGCGACTACCGCAATGGCCTTGCTCTAACCCGATGCAGTAAACGATAACAACGGTCTCGTTTTGCAATAAAATGAGACAGGGTGAATGCCTATAGTTCTAGAAAAAAAAATCATGTTAGCTCTTTTACGCGAAGCAATGACGAAAGTGTAAAAGTTATTTCGCGAGATGAGATCCACATGACATGCAAGTAGGTTTTGAGCCGTAATTTCGGGCATGAGATGTTACACATCGCCAAGCAAATTGACAGCAAGAGTCACCACTGCCTCTATCACAAAGAATGTAGACATATGTTACACATCATCAAGTACATTGACAACAAGAGTCGAAATACCCTTTTAAGCTTCATTTTGGCGTCATCATTCTTCCTCAACTTGAGCCTGTGGATTGCATGGATCATGCGCTTCCTCTAGTAAGTTCAATGCAACCATGAATTACTAGCAAATACCTCAAGCATGCATCTAAATTTATGTCTATTGAAAATTGTTGGGGGCAAATGCCCCCTAAGGTAAAAAAAAAAAAAGTTTTTTGCTCTCTTACCAGAAACTCCATGCTTAATTAGTCGCTAATTAGTCATGGAAAACTTGCAAAAAGTTGTAAATCTTGGAGAAATAGGCAAATAAATCATCCAAAAACTGTGTCATTCTCTTACATTGTAGTGTGAATGCGATCACCGAAGAAGGTTAGGCGTGTGGTTGCTTCCGGTTAGATAGGCGCAAGGGGGTTGGAGGCACGATTTAACGATTCTTGCGTCGCTTGAGCTAAAGGAGACGATGAACAAGGGATGTATGTACCTAGCGCAAAATGCTGAAGGCGATGTATTATTGATTAAAGTTGAAAAACTTTAACTTTCACGAAACTTTTAAAAAAATCCTATATATATCGAACTTGGCAGTACTAAGCAACATTAATAAAACACACCGAGGGTAAAATTATTAATAATAAGAAATAAAAATACAGCGTGGGTATATTATATTAAGCATAATACTATTTGTCAGTTCAAAAAAAGAAAATACTGTTTTTATTTTTTATAACAAAAGAAGAAAACTTATGATTCCTCATCTGTGGACTTCGGAGTTCGGACCCACCTGCCCAGCTGATTTGGACGGAATCAACTGTCGCCCACGACGACGGGAGCCGAGCGGCCCGATAAGGAAAAGCGAAGGCGAAAAAAAAAAACTCACCAGACCGGCCTCCAAAGCGCGTTGAGACGGGAAGAGGTATTTAACCGACGGCAAAGGCGTGAAAGGGGTCTTAATGTTTAAGGCACCTGAGTAACACCTTTGAGGTCCTGGGTTCGACTTCTGGTGGGAGCGAATTTTGTAGGATTTACCGGCGTTAGGGGTGAAAGTAGTATGGATAATTATTCGCTCCGATCCGGTCCGAATCCGATTTTCGAGGATTTGGAGTGAGATTTTAGATATCCTAGAGAATCCGCTCCATTCCAATCCGATAGCACGCGGATGCGAATTAGGATATGGGGCTCATAAAATCTGACGGATATGGATTATCTGAAATATTAAAGCGGATAATCCGAACATTAAAATAGGATTATCCGACTTGCCGGCCCAACAAATCGTAGTCCACATCTATGTATAACCTGGCCTATCTGTGTAATCCTATAGCACACAAGGCTTGACCATAGCGTAATGGCGAGACTGGAGTAGACAATAAAGAGAAATTGGAGGAGCTTGCTTGAGAACATTGTTTTACGTGCTTCTTTTTATATTTTATAAACTAAGAACTTGTTGTTCATATGGCGTGATTTTTTTGGATATTGTATGGTTGTCGGTTCTGACATCCGAAAATATCTGTATCCTTAACCGCATCCACAAATTATCCGCTCCGCTCCGAATCCGATGAAAAAAATGGATTAGGATATGGGGAAGGTGTTATCCGCTCTGCTCCGATCTGCTTTCATCCCTAACCGGTATTATGTGTTAAGTGGTAAGCGGCGTTCCCGTCGACAACGAAGCGCCTTTGGTGACTTTGAGAATCTCCAGATCCACCAGGTGCTCAGTCCTTCGGAGTTGCTCATAGGGGCAGGGTTTGCGGACGTATGTTCATAGGGGTGAGTGTGCGTGCGTGTTGTGAGCGTCTGCGTTGTATTGTGTAATATTAAAAAAACTGACGGCGGGGCGAAGGATAATGCGAGCTCTCGTCGTTGACCTAAAATTAGCTTGAGTGCAACCGATCTACTAGATTAATTATTAGTCCCTGCGGTTTTTTTCTTTGTGATGGGTGTCTTGTCTTCACTTCGGTATCTAGCAAGGTATTTGATCCAAGAAGCCTAAAATTGTGTCTAACCTCACGTCCCCAATCTGGCATCAACCTCCCCGTCACCAAGAAAAGCCACATGAGCTCTGGACGAGGGAAAGTAAGGCCCGGGAACGCCTAACTCGGGCGCCAATGGCATGGGTGCGCCCCTAATGCTCCACGTTGCGCGTTGTCGTGCCTGCAATGGACGCGGTTTCGACTTGCCGTTCGCCGGCCCCGCTGCACACATATATATGCACTGCAGCTGCGCCCTGACCAAAACTATCATGTTCGCTTGGCTGCTTTGCAGCGGCTGTTTTGCAGCAGCTATAGTGTTTCAGTTATTTCTTCTGCAGCCGCTACAGTGTTTCTGCAGATGCTATAGTGTTCGCAGTTATTTTTCTGCAGCTGCAGCCTTCCGAACAGCACCAACAGCACACTCCTCTCTGCTCTCTCTGCATAATCTCCTCTCTGTTTCACACACGCAACGCAGGACAGAGAAGATGGTGAATTGGTGATGATGGCCGCGAGGAACACCCGGGCGTTTGGGACGAAGAGGCCTCGGAAGGCGTACACGATCTCCTGGCCGCGTGAGAAGTGGACGGCCTAAATCCTTTATCAGTGACTGCGAACGGACATTGCCAATCAAGGCCGAATGTGTTCCGTTCAGTATGTATCGTCCAACGTTGAACTGCTATTGATTGGCTTCTACACCAGCAACCCCCAGATCAATCCAGATAGCAGGTCTTGGCATTACTTTTAATTATATATATAAAGAGTTAAAAAACATGAATGGATATCGCATTTGACCGTTTGTTTTAGTTTTACCATGATACTCACAAAACCGCGAATAGTGGCATTAAGGTTGCTTCTCTACTGTTTGATCTTGACATTTTCCTAGTCTAAACTAAATTCTCCCCGCGTCCTTTCAAACTGAATTTGTGAACGAAACTGTCTCGGCCATTTGAATCCCCCGCCCCCACACCCGTAAAAAGAAAAAAAATTAGTAATTGCAAGCACATTTTGATGGTCAAAAGGCGAGGTTGGACTTAGAATTTCTCTATATAATTATGATTACAATTAAGTCATCACATTCATGTCAAAGTACCTCAATTTGAATCCAGTAGTATCTTATTTATCACATAGTTTTGATATTATATTGGTGTCTTAATCGTCGTCAAAATAAAGAAATTGGACAATCTAAATACTTATACGATTTCTTATTAGAAGGAACATCACACATGTCAAGTATTGACGGATCTGTTTGATTTACACTTTTTCTCGAGAGTACTTGAAGACCCACTATATATTTTCTCCTTTTATGAAAACGGGCAGGTGCTCTATCTTTGCGTTAGAGAGGAAACAAACAGTGGAACATACAAAGTCTATAGGCCATAGTTTTACAAATCGGCAAGCCTAAACTGGGCCGCACCAAAGGGAGCCAAATAACTGGCCAAGATAAAACAGAAGTCCCAAGCCTCGAAAATGAGGAAATCAGGGTAAAGAAAAACTCACTCATGGACCTGGTGACAATTGGTTTTGTCCACTGCTGTTGTGCGCTAGATGTAAATAGTCGATCTCCTCCTTTGCCAAAAAATGAGAAAAGCCATCTGGATGTGATCCAACTGTTTGTTCTCGAAAACTCTTCAGTTCCTTTCCTTCCAAATGTTCCACCAGCTAGCTATACAGGACGACTCCGTTAGAAATATCTTCGTTGATTTGCTTGCATGTTGGACGGACGCCATCCGACAAAGCCACTCCGCAATTCCATCTTCAACTACTATGTTGATCTGTTGATGTCCTGCGAAAGTAAACCAACCATAACAAGCTGAGTTGCTTGCGTGAGAAGTAACTCAGCGTGTTATAGTTGGGTTACTTTCGCGTAGGTCGGGTTATAATCCCATCCCCTCCTTTCTAGACTATCTGTCATCAGAATTTTTTCATGCAACGCTATCCAGCAAATAGAATACTCGTAACTTTTGGTTCAGTCTTGCCTCGATTTTTTTACTGTTTGACTTCATAATCTCCAAGACTGTGTCAAGTTCTACCTCTTAGAGCGTCTTCAATGGTCACCTCTTAGAAAAAATATTATGGGCGGCGGAAGAACCAGCGAAATCCTACGTGTGAGAGTGAGAAAGTAGGAGAGAGAGTGTAGCGGGCGGTTTGCGAATCGCTTGCTTGAGCCGGCGAAGACTTGTTACGGCTGCTCCTATTCGTTGCCTTTGTTACTTCACATTAATTACTGGTGGGGTCCGCTGCCACTGCATCACTCGATACAGCTGGCAGTCGGCGTGACCATAAACCTTGCTTTTAGCTAACTCTTAGAATTGTTATTGAAAAAAAAATATATAATAGATGGCTAACTCCTCAATGGTTGCTTCTAGGCTACCTTTTAGAATTGTTTATTAAAAGAAAAAAAGAAGAGATGTGATGTGACTGACTCTTACTAACTCTTCTTCAAGAGTCAGTCCCATCACATCAATTCTAAGATATAGCTAAAAGGTAGCTCAGAAGCAACCATTGAGAAGTTAGCTGTCTCTTATATATTTTTTTCCAATAAACAATTTTAAGAGTTAGCGGCCTCCTTTGGTAGGACTTCTCTAATGGCTTTTTCGTCGATTTCACATGTTTTTCAACCAAAGGGGTGCTTTCTTTCTCAGGTGCTTCTCTTTAAAAAAAAGAGGAAGTCGTATCTAAAAATAAGGTGAAGTCATAAAATGGTAGCTTCATCGACTTCTCTTGTCTATGATGCCTTCATCTTTCTATATTTATCCCTAAAAATATAGAGAAGCTGCAAAAAAAAACCTACCAAATATTTTAGGCTCAACCAGCATATTTATTTTTTAAAAAAGTCACAGCCACAGCCAAAACACTACTAAAAAGGTCCCAAGACACGACCATTGCGGACGCCCTTTAGTCCCAATGATGTGTGCTGATGGGACCATGTCACCTTCGAGTGAGTTCCCCTTGCTCTCCCCTTTATAGCAGCAATCAGTACTATACATCTGGTGATAGCCTTGACCCATTTTTGCATTCCTTTCCGCTAAGCTTGTGTGCTCCACTGACGACATGAGGGCGCTCAGGGATCTGCAAGAAGTTGGCGTCCTTCACACAGCTCAACGCAGGTAACAAAAGCAGCAATGCCGTGTATTTTTCTTAATACATATATTTGGACTATGGTTTCAGAGCGCGCACCCATCTTCTATGGCAAATAGCAATCCAATCAGAGCCCAAAGTGCGCGCGATCTCTCCCCGCTTTATCCTTTCCTACTCTCTCTCTCTCTCTCTCTCTCTCTTTCTCTCTCTCTCTGATGAGGATTTTGGCGCCATCAGATCTTGGAGCAGTTATATTGGGTTCGCCGCCATCGAGGACTACCGCGGATGAGGAACGCGTATAGTATACGCATAAATTTTTCTTTTTTGAAGCAAACACTTGGATCTATCCCCTGAGCACAAGTTGATCCACCTGAGCCCACCGTTTCCTCTTCTCTCCGATAAATCTTGCCTTAAAGAAAAAAGAGACCTATCAAATCTTACTATTTTCATTTGAAAAAATCATTTAATTTCTTTCTCATTTTGATTCGTGTCGTCCTAGTTTTACTCTTGAGAAAGGAGAGTGATAACGAAAGGAGTATGACGGGACAAAATGGGACCGTGTATTAATTCAAGAAGGGACAAGCGAAGACTGACCAAGTCGTCGTCTGTCATCCACAGTTCCTGCTGGTCGAAAAATTGACTCGCTGTCTTGCTCACGTCGAAGGAGGCTCGCAGCGGACACCAGCATGCGGTCTCCTCCATTTCGAATGCCTTGTTTAGACATGGATTTCCATATAGGTTAGCGGCTTGAGCGCAGGCTGCACAGTTGGTTAGTCTTCTTGGCGAAGAGCTAAGTGCTGACCGACCAGTGTTAGAGTCCGGCCGGGTTAGAATCAGGCTTGTCACCTTTCAGCCTGTTCGCCTGGCTTAATTGCAGTCTGCAACAATAGCTACAGTGTTCGTAGTTATTTCTTCAGTAATAGCAACAATGTTCGCAGTGAACAAGTGAACAGGAGGTTCATCCTTCCTCTTAGCCCACCTTCGTCTTTGTATAGGTTAGCACGTTCACTTCTGGCCCTCAGTTCAGTTTGTGCTCTCCAATTAACGGCCTCCCACCAAGTGCACTAGTACTGCTACTGCACCTCACCTCTGCGTTTGAACAATAAACAGCCGTGCTAAGTGACTATCCCTTCCTTGTCCTCTTCACGCATGCACGCAACAAGGAAGCGAAGCGTCAGGTTTGTTTATGGTTTTTGGTTTATAACAGGATTCAGACCTGGGAGAACCTGCTCAAGAAAAACTGCATTGACTCTGATATGTGTCAACTTATCGTGGCACCTAAGTGGAAACTACTGGCCATTTGATTGCTTGTTGTGAATTCCCATCACACTTCTGGGCACAGCTGGGCATATCAATGGTCGAATCAGATGTGAGTTTATTGTGGCAAGCCTAGTGCCGCCCTCTCTCTAGCCCAGCTGCTCACTTCAACGCATTTCTTCTGTGTTGTTGGTGCCTCCAGGCGCCGGCACGCTGTAGTTTTCCGTTCCCTCCCCCCTTGCTATGACCAGCTCCTTCCGGGTTATCGTGAACATGTCGAGCTATGGCCATGTCGCCTCCGAACTCTCAGAGGCATGTCGCTCAACAATGGGGCCTGTTCCAACGCGACCACATCATGTCCTTTCATATGGCAACTACCAACATGTCAATACTTTGGATGGATATCATTTATCAAGAGTACGTTGTTGGTATGACTCATTTGTTAATCGTCTTTACGACCATAAGATTTAATGCCTCCAATCACTTAGCTGGTGGTTCGTATCTTTTGTCGAAGAAAAGTTGGCCAAATATGTCGTGTTTGGAGTATTTGCCATTTATATATTCCTTTTTTTTGCGAAAACGTTTGTATATACCTTGCTTAGTGACCCGGGTCCTGTAAAAGCAACAAATATACCGTTGTTTATTTTTTTTCATTGAATTGTTTCTCCCTGGCTTGCCACTATATCCTTATTATGAAACATATGAAATTGGACATTCTATCACTAGTATTGGTCATATTGGATCACTATTCTTGTCTAACTACCTCCATCCCAAATTCCCTAATTATTTGTCAAACAAGTAAACATTTATATCTTCGACCATCAATTTTTCAAAATTTATGTACTTCAACAACTTGTGAATTGTATATTTATTTCTCATAATGAATCTAAAAAAATAATAA
>LAPY01000520.1:159549-178926 GCA_000970635.1 Eragrostis tef | reverse complement strand
TCAAACGATAGGTGTTTGATAAGTGGCACTCATGAAGTAAATCCAAAAGAAAGAGGCTAGCAATTAGTTTGGAAGAACAGCGAGTGAAGTGTTTAAGATTTTCTGAATTATATCCGTCCTAAGTATCGTTCAGCACCCTAATAATCTACATGTATGTATTCGAGATTATACAACAGTTCCATTCTTGTCTATCGGGGCACACCTACTTCCTTAGCAGCCAACCCGAGAATTAGGTTCGACCAAAAAGGACTATACGTGCTATAATTAAGACCCTACTATGCCGACTTTGAACGTGGCGGATTTCAAAGGCCTGAACACGCCTGTCACACGTGGGGCTACCGTCCTCCGTAAAGCCAGGTGCAAACTTGTGTCCAAAGTGATTCTTTGAACCACACAAACAATCACCTTAGATTTTCTACCCTTAGCTAACAGGATAGACCAAGCATGTATAATAAATCTAAGTAAATTGTGTAGGCATCCACCAGCAATCAATATACTTATATCTACCACACACGGTCGTGGAACTAATTCAGGAACTTTACCATGGTAATCACTCAAAGTAATAATATCGATCAAAGGTAATTCCGAATTAAATAAATAGGAAGAGATATTCATAATGATAATTCTTACAAAAGCGGAAATAAAGATACAATAGATCTTTACCCAACTTCCAAAGATGACTCTGAAATCCCGAGCAGAGCTCTCACTTACACTCTAACTCCCAATCTAACTACTAACTAGAAAACAAAGAGTAAATGGATTCTTCAATGAGGTGCGAGTTGTCTGCTGCAGCCCAGGGGTATTTATAGTCTCTACAGAAGTGGGGGAATCTTATAGCGCGAGGAGGAGTGGCACACCCGCCAAGGCAGGCCGGTCTGCCTAGTAGGAGGGCCGGCCGGCCGTCCATCAAGGCGGTTTGCCACCACCTTTGCTCTGGACGTTCTTGATCACTTCCTGGAGTTGGTTCTAATGTCGGTATACTTATGGGGTTGGCAGAACTGGAGTGAGGGCCAAGTTTAGGCCTACTCAGCCTATCTTCTAGAATGTCTGCGGTAATTCCAGCGTGGGCTACGATAATCTTCGTGTTTAGGCCTCTTTCGGCCCACTGGAGCAGACCTGCGGGCAGTGGACACTGGGCTAGGCCGGCCGGCCTAGGTGGGAGGCCGGCCTGCCTCTGTTTCCCTCCATAGAGGTCCATTTTCTTCTTATTGACTCCTGCACTCATAAATCATCCAAAACTCATGGAATTGCATTAGTAAAACAAATTGATGCCGAGCATTGGTGATTTACCCTTTTATTTACCGATAAGTTGACGGTTTATTTTCGGTTTTTACACCGTCAACACCCCCTTTCAACACACATAAGAAACACATCAAGAGAGCCTCACTCCTGTTCCAAAGGCGATTGGCTCTTGTATTTTAGTAGAATAGTGGAGAGGGAGTGGGATAGCTCTTCTCCATAGTACTGTCCCCCTAACTCTTGTATTTTGGCGTGTATACACTTTATAGTGAATATACGTGGTGATATTATTTACGTATTCATAACTTCCTAGTCGTATCTCTTGTTATACTTGCTTACGGGATCATTTTTGAAGTAAGCTCCGGGGCTTGCAGGCTGGCCAAGGGTACTGGAAGGCAGTGCGGGGAGTGTGGGTTTCACATGAACGAGTAGTTGCGCGCGGGGAGGGCCGCAAGGGCACGGCAACAAGGAGGCGGGTGTGACGGAGCTCTGGCGAGGTCGCCGGGACGGAGAGGAACTCGGCGACGGCTTGGATCTGGTCGGAGAGGTTAACGGCGATGAGGGGAAGCTTGGGGAAGACACGGTTGTCGACTAGGAAGAGCGAGGAGTGGTCGACGACGGGGAGCCTTCCGCGGCGGCGAACTCCGGCGATGGGGAAACTCTGAATCCGGCGCTCCAACTGAGGAAGAAGGGAAATGGTGGTGTCAGCGAGGAGTGCGATCAAGCGATGAAGGTGTAGACGTGTGGAATCGAGCTCGGACTCACCGTGGCCGACGGATTTGACGGCGAGGTCGAGGAAGCTCAACCTCCGGCCATGGCGGGAAAACTCGTCGATTCGCTTGCTTGACGCGCGGAAGAAGGGGCGGAACGGCGTCGCGAGCTTCGTTCCATCCTCGCTCAGCTTTACACGCAGTGGCTTGCTCGGCGACACGCAGGAGTGGTGGAGCGGCGAGGTGGAGTTGTAGCTCACTGTCGGCAACGCCCAATCGATGAAGACGACACGGGCCCAAAGAGGCTGACGGGTGGGCCCGACGATATCTTTTATTTTTCTTGAATTATTCAAACTCTGATTTTTCCCAATTTGTGCACACAATTTGCACTAGCAAACGAGATCCAAAAATTGTGAAACTGGTCGTGATCGAAAGACTGAAAGATGCAGAATCGAGTGACATAACATGCACATCTCAATCCGCTAAGGAATGCAAATGGTAGCTGGTCAAATTTGGTCATTTTGGATATTTTGAAGATTTATTTGAGCATCCAAACGAATTTCAAAAGTCACCAAAATTCTCCAAAATTATTATATCTGAAGGGCTATCAACAGAAAGTTTGGTTGGCTCAAGTTGTTACAGAAAGTTTTGAATTCCTTCACAAGCTTAGGTTTGACACTTGTTTGAATTATTGATTTTGATTTTGAACTTGATTTGAAATGGTGCACCGGGCATCAGTGACACGGGGTGTCACAGTGGACGGGGCGCAACTGAGGAGACCTCGCTGCTCTCAGCGACCCTTTTAGTTTGGCACGGGCAATTGGGCAAGAGCAGGACTAAAGAGAGATCCAATCGCCGTCTGCCACGCCTCCTACCGGTACGCGGTGACAGGGGCCAACCCAAGCGTGACCGGCACACACAAACACTTGGCGCCCGTGCAAGTGCAAACAAACTGAAGGGAAGGGGGACGGCGGGCACATAGGCGAGCAAGCGCGTCTCTCCATCTGCGTCGCCGGGAGGGACTAGCGGCCGTGCGGGATCGCCGAGCCGCGCTGCCGTACGGTTCCCACGCCCGGGGCCCCCCGCCGTTCTATTCTGGAGAAGTATCGCTGGCCACGGAAAGGAGCAAGTCTAAAGTCTATGACATATGACACCGTGTGACTTGTATAGAGCCCTTGTGACAGGATGGGCCGGAGATTTGGGTCGTGACCCACCCTCACCCTTGTATAGAGCCCAACTTGAGCAGCCCACTATAGAAAAAACAGCCCCTTAGCGAGGGAGCCAAGCATCACTACTGGCTTGATTTTGTTCAGACCCAAGCCACAACATGGAAAGTGTAATTTTTACAAATTGGCCCTTTTCAAAAAAGTTTTTCACATATAGACCCTTGGTGAAAAGATTTCTGGAAATGGACCCATTTCTGAGCGCTGTAGCATTTGGCGCTCAGGTTGAAGAAGCGAGCGCCGCTGGAATTGGCGCTGACCCAGGGGGTGAGCGCCGCGCCCCTTAGCGCCCAGGTGTTGAGCGCCGCAACCTTTGGCGCCCACCCCCGAAGACAGAAAAGGCCGCAGGCCTTCCTTTCCTCTTCCTCTCCTATCTCCATTCCTCACTTCCCCGAACAGAACAGAGGCGACGCCCCTTTCTCTCTCTCTCCCATCCTACTCCCTCCTTCAAATCTGTTGGAAGGAGTTGATAGAAGCCAAATCCATTCGGAGAAATCGATTCGTTAAGGTGTACTCCTCCCCTTCTAAGTTTTTTGTCGTATAGAATCACTTAACTCATTTGTATTTTTAGGTAACCCTAATGTTAGGGTTTGGAGTAATGTATGTTGAAATTTGTGTGTTATTACTTGTTTTATTAGGTGAAATGGATGTTGAAATAGTATTGATCAATACCATGTATGAAAAGGAATGTTGTGTCCAATTGATAGATGTTTACAATTTTAGTTAGTGCCTAGTTTTGTGGTGTTAAATTGATATAAATGGTCATATGACATTGGTTACTTTGTACAGATCACAATGGATGCTGAGCATGATGATTACTCGGGATATAGTTGGGTTGATCCATCCGGGTTCGATCTGCCCGGAAAATCGCCACCTATGTGCTATTGTGGTGACCCTTGCAAGATGAAGGTGTCCGGTTTGTTTAAAACTTTTTGGCAGAGGTATTGGTGTTGCTCAAATGAGGATGGTGATCGGTCTCTTGATCGCCCATGTGTATGTGTGAAGATGAATGTTAATTTTTTTACTTCTTCTTCTTGTGTTTTTTCATGTCACTAATAGATTGAATGATGTGATTTGTAGACTCCTCCACCAATTTGTGACTTCAAGGAGTGGATTGACACCCAGCGTTCAGAGTTAGCTACTGAGGTAGTGGAAAGGAAGGTTGCTGTGAAGAGGATCAGGAGGGAGAATGCAGCGCGGGCGAAAGAGCAACTTGAGCGTAAAGAGGCTAGGGAGCGGGAACGTGCGGAGGAATGGAAGAAGGAAGCTGAGCAGCGTGAGAAAGAGAGGGAGAGGAAGCGTGAGAGGGCTCGTCGGGCTAAGCAGGCACTAGACGCGGGTGGCTCGCAGGCAGTTAGGAAGGGTAAGTGGCTACGGTGCACACAGTAGTCGGAGGCGCTGCCTTAGTTGTAGTATTGGAGAGTTGTGAAAGTGTTTTATGTGAAAGTGTTGTAGGTTTGATGTCATGAACTAGTTTTAAGTGGCATTATGTGGACTTATGATGTTGAACCGTTTGTTTTGTTTTGTTGACTATGTTGGTTTAGTTGTGCATGAATTGGAATCATAACTAGATATAAATAGAACCTGGCTTCGTTGTATTGAAATGGTAATACATAGGTAGAGAAAATACATTGGCATGTTCGCTACACATAATTACTAACCTATTCATGTACCGCACTAATCCTGACATGCCTTAGGTAATTGAAAATGCAACAGTTAACGCTACGAATACAACATTAACCAGATTTTGATGCGAACTCTAGTCCCAAGGACTGTAGTTCGATTGTCCCCCAGACTAGGAGTATGGATAGTCATTACCAGCACCATAGTAAGGTGGCGGTGGTGGTGGCGGCGGCGGTGGATTGGTTGGCCCTGATTTGTGGTGCCGGCATCTGCAACATGGATCAAAGCAGTACGTCTCGTCGTCCTCGATGCCGATGACGAGCTCTTGCTTTTGTGTTGCGTCCTCAAGTTCGCGCTCAAGGTCTTGTATCCAGTTTTGAAGGTAGGAAATGTACTAGGTGGTTGCATTAATAGGCTTAGGATCAACCCACCTCGTGAACCCACAGTTAGCTTCATGCTTGTGACTCTACAAAATTGTGGTAAGAAATGAGATAAGTTGTATGTGTTAGTGAAAACGAAAGTGAATAAATAGTAATAAAATGTCACTTCTCCAAATGGGCATCTGAAGAAACGACGACCACCCTCACAACTGTCGTTGAACATTTGGAGAACGCAATCTTGGTTGTGGTCGCACTTTGGCCAACTGGTCTTCCTGCTATCATACTCTCTAAGTGGGTTCACAACATTGTCGAACTCATCTTTCGACTCTAAAGGGATCATATGTGGACAGACCCCTCTCTCCATCCCAAACCCAGTCTTGTGGTGCTCTGGAACTCCCCGCTCTCCCCCCTCTCTTGCGTCCTCCCCCTCTGTTGGCCATAGACGTGTGTATATGTGTGTCGATGGACGATGGGGAAGTGGTTCTATTTATTGAAGGGAAGAAGCAGCTGTCCACAATATTTGAGAAGAGAGAGGGTGCAATCATTGATTTATTGTTGTCTGTGCAACTGAAACGACCAGTTACTGGTGTTTGGAGACATGCAACGTACATGCATTTGGAGTAGGAAATCAATGGGTCGTCAGAGGAAATTAGAACTCAACATACATTAATTGATGACATTGACAAATGGAAATAAGTAACATTGATGACATTGAGGAATGAAAATAGGTAACTGGAATTTAGAGAAACATGGATGTAGCTAGTGCAATTTGCATAAGCTAGTCATGCCCATCTCGTGCCCGCGCAGCTTCCTCGCGCCATTGAGCTGCGTGCCGTTCATGAGCTTCTTCACGCCTCTTTCGGATTGTTTCCCTTGCACTCGCGGGCTTGTTGTTCACGTTGACGATGTTCATCCATTTGGGCCTTGATACGTTGCTCCCTTAGTTTGTCCCTAGTAGGTTGAGGGGGATGTATATTTTGTTGCTGTTGAGGTCCCACTTGACGCCGTTGTTGCTGTCTTTCATGGTCCCCCATTCTCATGAGGCAATCGGTTTTTGTTTCTGCTTCAGTGGGTGGAAGACCTGTCTTTGGGGGTTTCTCTGTATCAATCCATTGCTTGAAGTCACATCCCTTTACGAAAACAATGCATTGTTTCAGAAACGAGTAGTAGATTCATTAAACAAAGGTTGCAAATTGTTTAAAACACCATGTTACCATAAAATCAGGATCCAAGTCAGGACACTCAAACGACCTCATGCCACGCGTAGCCTTCTTTGTTGATGTTCCAATCTTCGCTTGATGACCGCACTTGCATAGTGGACGTTCATGCCATGCAGGCACTCCCCTGTTGCTTGATTCACTCATTTGGTAGTAGTGGTTTATTTTTAGCATAACCAATTGCTTTTATAGCCGAAAGAGTGGCCTCGGATGCTATTGCTTTCTGTGTTCGTGCTCCTCCTTGGATGCCCTGGGTACACCTCTGAAAAGCCAGCGCTAGCTGTAATAAGTGTGTGTTGAAGCGATGCAATTGATGTAGTGGAGCATGCATGCATGCAGTCTTGCAGTGGCCAGAGGATACATGTCTGCATGCGACGAATCATTGATGCCGTGGGCCATGTTGAGTGAAACAAAAAGTCACTGATGCAACGATGCAGTGAATCACTGATGTGTTGCAGCATATGCATTGGATGCTCATCCTCACTCATCTGTGGTTGTTGCATTGTTGCTTGTTCGATTCTATGCCTTGGATGCTCTGCTTCTGGGACATGATTTCATTGACACTGCATGCATGCCTTACGTTCAGTGATGGGCCTACCTCTTGTAGCTTCATCACGAGATGGCAGCGATGCAGTGATGCACTGATGCATCCGTTGAGAAAAAAACAAAAGGGCTGCATTGATGCAGCGATGCATCGATGCCTAGGTGGACAATAATTGTCCTTCGATGCCCTGCGTACATCTCTGAAAAGGGCTGCTGTGCTGCGGACAATAGTTGATGCTTTGCACGTTATGAAAAAGCTCTGCGCATGACTATTTGCCTTCATGGCAGTAGAGAATGGATGAACAGCGGAATAATAATGGAAGCATAATAACCCGGCTGTAACATTCACACTTAGCATGCAACATACATAGACGACAAGGGAACAATGGCATGTCTCCATGACCATCACGAGAAACCTACTTGTGCATGGATTTAATCCTAACACGCCTTAGGGAATTTAAATTTTCTCACAACGAACATATGACAAACACATATCCGGGTTATGCATCAGACAATCCACTAATCATCACCTAGGGTCCACGACCCTCCGCATGTGTCATCATCGTCGTTCCACTTCGAAGACCCCACCCGCCTTGTACTTGTCGCGAAGCTCGTCCAACTCCCACTTCTTTTTCAAATTGACCCATTGTTGGCCTTTTGGGGAGATTGTGTCATCGATCCATTTTATGAAGTCACATCCCTTGGGGAGCTCGGAATATTTGCTTTCAAACGTGCCAGCTTTTTCTTGTTTCGCCCTTGAAGCCGTCTGAACAATAAAGTTGAACTTAATCGACATGAAAAGGCGCGGAACGTTAACCACCAACATGAATATAGAGTACCGTTGACGGATATGTGTCCAAATTGTTGAAGGCTTCTTGCGGGCAGTGCCACATGCGCCGCCCCCAAGTCTCGATCTCCTTCGAGGCGGAAGAAACACACCTCCTTCTGCAGTGGCATTGAGGGGCTCCCTCGAAGCCTGTTGGTGGTGGCCATGGATTCAGGAAGGTGTCTCTATTGGGGTCGTTTGCAGGAGGTCCATGCTCCCATTTTGCAAGCGCCGCATTGAGATCCCTTCGCGTCCTAGCGCTAGACATAAGCTGTGGTGTAGGAGGTGGCTTGTTGTTAGCCATTGTGTGGCTTTTGTCTTTGAAGGTGGCCATCCAATGTTGTTTATATAGAACTTGAATATCTGCATAGGGTGGGGGTCGTAACAGAGGTATCCAATGCGTATCTGAGCGCCTAACCTTACGGCGCTCAGGTCTGAAACATGAGCATTGTAAGATTTGGCGCTCAGGTTGGCCACCTGAGCGCCACATGGTCGTCGATTACAGAAAGGGTTGGTTTTGACGGTGCTCCAAGGTGAGCGCCAAACCGGTCGGCGCTCACCTGGGCGCCAAACCTGTTGGCGCTCACGTTGTGCAGGTGGGCGCCGAACATTTGTACGCATCGCCCATTACCTCTGGTCAGCAACCTGAGCGTCAAATCCTTCAGCGCCTAGGTATAATAGCTGAGCGCCGCGTGGTTTGGCGCCCAAATGGCAGAACACCATAACCTAATAGGTTTAACAACAGCAGGACGCGACATTCAATTTCACAGCAGCAGATACACATATCCATTGTCACAAGAGCAGCAGATACACATCCATTTCACAGCAGCACATACAACTATGACTCAAAGTCCACATTTGTCCATAGAAACCAAAGTCCAAATTTGTCAATAAAACCAAAGTCCGCACGACTCAAAGTTCACATGACTCAAAGTTCAGAAACCAAAGTTTGAGTCACAACATTCAACTGAAAGTCTAGTAGCAACAAAGCATACAATAACATCAGCGGCCCCTCTTTCCCTTGCCCCTTCCTTTGTTGCCCAAAGCGTGCGTTCCGGGAGTATACCGATCCACTGGCCGGCGTGTACGCTGTGTGCCCTGGCTTGTGCATGGCGCATCAGGCAGCTGTGATGTACCAATGACATCATGGTCCGCCACCTCATAGTCCTCTTCGTCGTCATCACCATCGGAAGCATCCGACGATGAGTCACGTGGACGAGAACGAGTGCGAGAGGAACTAGCACCCCGAGAGCTAGAAGCACGACCTTGTGAGCGAGAACCACCTGATGCACGTGATCGAGAAGCACCTGATGCACGTGAACGCTCCGAACTGAGCATGGGAGGAGCCACATCGTGCACCGAATTGTTGAAGGCTTCTTGCGGGCAGTGCCACATGCGCCGCCCCCAAGTCTCGATCTCCTTCGAGGCGGAAGAAACACACCTCCTTCTGCAGTGGCATTGAGGGGCTCCCTCGAAGCCTGTTGGTGGTGGCCATGGATTCAGGAAGGTGTCTCTATTGGGGTCGTTTGCAGGAGGTCCATGCTCCCATTTTGCAAGCGCCGCATTGAGATCCCTTCGCGTCCTAGCGCTAGACATAAGCTGTGGTGTAGGAGGTGGCTTGTTGTTAGCCATTGTGTGGCTTTTGTCTTTGAAGGTGGCCATCCAATGTTGTTTATATAGAACTTGAATATCTGCATAGGGTGGGGGTCGTAACAGAGGTATCCAATGCGTATCTGAGCGCCTAACCTTACGGCGCTCAGGTCTGAAACATGAGCATTGTAAGATTTGGCGCTCAGGTTGGCCACCTGAGCGCCACATGGTCGTCGATTACAGAAAGGGTTGGTTTTGACGGTGCTCCAAGGTGAGCGCCAAACCGGTCGGCGCTCACCTGGGCGCCAAACCTGTTGGCGCTCACGTTGTGCAGGTGGGCGCCGAACATTTGTACGCATCGCCCATTACCTCTGGTCAGCAACCTGAGCGTCAAATCCTTCAGCGCCTAGGTATAATAGCTGAGCGCCGCGTGGTTTGGCGCCCAAATGGCAGAACACCATAACCTAATAGGTTTAACAACAGCAGGACGCGACATTCAATTTCACAGCAGCAGATACACATATCCATTGTCACAAGAGCAGCAGATACACATCCATTTCACAGCAGCACATACAACTATGACTCAAAGTCCACATTTGTCCATAGAAACCAAAGTCCAAATTTGTCAATAAAACCAAAGTCCGCACGACTCAAAGTTCACATGACTCAAAGTTCAGAAACCAAAGTTTGAGTCACAACATTCAACTGAAAGTCTAGTAGCAACAAAGCATACAATAACATCAGCGGCCCCTCTTTCCCTTGCCCCTTCCTTTGTTGCCCAAAGCGTGCGTTCCGGGAGTATACCGATCCACTGGCCGGCGTGTACGCTGTGTGCCCTGGCTTGTGCATGGCGCATCAGGCAGCTGTGATGTACCAATGACATCATGGTCCGCCACCTCATAGTCCTCTTCGTCGTCATCACCATCGGAAGCATCCGACGATGAGTCACGTGGACGAGAACGAGTGCGAGAGGAACTAGCACCCCGAGAGCTAGAAGCACGACCTTGTGAGCGAGAACCACCTGATGCACGTGATCGAGAAGCACCTGATGCACGTGAACGCTCCGAACTGAGCATGGGAGGAGCCACATCGTGCACCGTCTGTGCGCGACACCCACATCTTGCAGCCACTCTACGAAGCCTCCGCTGCAACCGCTGCGCCGAAAAGAACAAATTCATATAACACTTCAAATGACATTAGAAAATTCATAGAACACTTCAAATGAACTTACCTCCATGGCGGCGCGCAGCCGGTTCTCTCCATCAGGTTGACCAACGGGGAACGCCATGGCGTTGCTCACCTCATTGACAGACCGCCTAATGTCTCTCTCCTGGCACATGAATAACATTAGCAAAGGCACAAAATCTATTCATAGAACCATGAAATTAATTTGAAGAAAAGTCAGAACACTCACCACGCGATCTAGGACAGGAGCTAGCTCCAGCACGGTCCCATGACGCGTTGCCAAATCGTACGGGGTGTTCTCATCATCAGAGGAATCCATGTCAGCATAATCTATCTGAGTCCACACCTGTCTGAGACGGTACCGTGTGGACGACTGGTACCATTCAAGGTACTGGCGGAACAAAGAGTCGCGATGCATTGCATGGATCCGCTCGCAATTTTCCTCAAATCTGCGCCATTCGTCAAGGTACTGACGGTGGTGGTGAGAAAAGTCCGTTACCTTCTTCTGCTTTGCTCGATCAAACCTGCAAGGCTCACAATTAGTTACAACAAAGTAAAACATAACTGTAAAAATGCGATAAAAAGGGCAACGATCGTTACTTATGCAGCTCGATCGATGTGGAGACGGTGTCCGGTGGGAACGGCTGCTGCCGACCAAACTGCCTCATCACTCTTATTGGTAGGTGGTACTCAACGGCGTAAAAGCAAATTAGAGGGCACCTCATCGTCCATAAGGCATCGTCACGACGACATAACGGGTTGAGCCCCAACCCGTTCTCCACAACACTGGCAGCCTCGTCTGAATAGGGCCACCAATTGACCTGCACGTTCGAAACAATACATTAGAGACAAATAAATATGTAACTTAACTAAGCGAAAATGCCTGAAACCGAACGATGACTTACACAACTTGGTGAAAGGGCATCAAGCTCGTTGCTGAACTCAACGTACGCACGCGCATTTTCTGCAGGCTTGCCCACGTGCTCCCAGGCGTAAGCAGCTGTAGGCAGCTGCTCGCGAACTCCCTCCGGCGTCCAAGGTGCATGTGCACGGATGGTTGGCCTCCCAACAGGCAATCTAGACCACATCCATGGCTGCACCAAGAAGACACAACCACCAAGAGACGACTTCGGCTTGTAACGCCTACAAGCCTCACACAGCTGGCGGTGCAAGAACGCAAGCACGGCTGACCCCCAGCTGAACTGCCCAGCAGCATCCCAATCCAGCAAGCACGGGAGGTACATCCACGAGGCACAATCTCATGTGCCATCTGGGAATAGCACGGTGCCAAACATGTGCATCACCCACGCTCAGGCGTGGTATGTAACGGTTGCACCATCAGCATCCACGGGGCACACACCAAACCGTGCCCGAAGCCACGACAAAGGCACTCCAGCTGAACGGCCTCTCTTCCCAGGCTTAGGTAATGGTGTCTCCTTCCCCAGAAACTCAGCCACATGTGCCCTCCATCCTCCACTGTCGCATCTTCCTGTCACAGACTCTCCTCTGATCGGCAAGGCAAGCATCATAGCAGCATTCTGCAAGGTCACAGTCATCTCACCACAAGGTAGGTGGAAGGTGTGAGTCTCCGGCCTCCATCAATCCATGAGGGCCGTCAATGCTGCGCCGTTGAAGGGTGGCATGCCCCGAGCAAAGACGTTGGCCACACCCGCAAGCTGAGCCCAAACAAGAAACGGGGTGTAGCGCTTGTCGTACTGCATCACCGTGTGCCATCCTGGCCGCGAGGCCGTAGAAGCGGAAGGATCTGCATCAATATGAATCAGAATTGTTATTAGGACAATTAAAAGATAGAAATGATGCGATTGCATTAAAGTTTAAAACGAAATTGAACAAATGTACCTGACCCTCCTCGATCAGACGTGCATGGTGCTCCTTCTCGTAGAACTCGTCGAGCAAGTGAGGTCGCGCCATCCTGTCCATGAAACAACAATTGTAGTTAGCATTACAATTACAAAATAACAACTTTTTTTAATTAAACAATTGATGATAAATGATGAAAACAGAAAATGACATTACAATGCAAATGAAATAATAATTCAAGCAATGCATAAACAATTGAATGACTACATAACCAACTTTGCAAGTTTTCGGATTGTGCCCACTCCCATGGCACTTGCCACCTCTGTTCTCTTGTGGATCTTCAAAGAATAGAGCACCTTTTCTGTTTGTCTTGGATGGCTTAACTCGGTCCATGTCCATCGTGAAACGTACCCTCCTCTTCGGGCCCTTTGTCTCGACTAGGTGCTCCGGATCGGCCACGTATCGTGGCCCATCATAGGTTGGCCATTCATCTTCATCAAGAAATGTCTCGAACCGAGGTGTCCACGTGCGAACCATAGCTTTGACCGACAAATACTGAGGGATCCTTGAGCCAACGTCGGTAGCAACACCTCGAGCCCTACATGCCGCTGCCATATGACCACAAGGGTAATGTAGCAACTGAGGCACTCCACATGTGCACGTGTTTCTCGTGATCACCACCTTGAACTTTCGAGCACCACGATGTTCACCTCCAGCGCTGGTTCCACCACCTTCCATGACTTCATAAGTACATGTTTCAAAATCAAAGCATGTCGTAACCATGTCACTAGCTCGATTCAAAGACTTGGCAACCTCTACTGTGCACCTAGGTGCCCATTTCTCTCCCATGCCGAAAACAATATTGGCTTCCTTCAACCGCTGAACAAACCACTCCGTTGTTTTGTAAAATGTGAACGATGCAATAGCAGTGAGCGGCAACGCCCGAACGCCCCTCAACAAACTGTTGTACATTTCAGCCATGTTGCTAGTCATGAATCCGCAATGCACACCACCCACATCATATGCAAGAGACCACTTCTCCCTTTGTTTGTCTATACTATCTAGGAATGCCCTTCCTGCATCAGTGGTCCTTGTCTTCAATGCATCTAGACCCTTTTGGAAAAGTCCACGTTCACTTTGCCGACAAACTTCCTCAAAGGCTTTGAAGTTCTCTTTAATATGATCAGCACGTAGCAAATTTTGTGCTAGATGTCGTGTACACCATCGATGATGGCTACGACCATACCCCGGCAACTCCTCTAGCACCGCATTAAGTATGCTAGCATGTCGATCAGAGATCACACAAATGTCACGACTGGGGCCAACAACCACTTTACAAATGTTTCATGCCTACCATCGTCACCACCATCCAGGACAATCTGAGGCATCTGGTCTCCCACCGATTCATTCATAACTACGATAGGTGGAGGATTCCGTGCATTCGAAACATCCAATACCTCCCGCACCATCGACGCGTCCATCTAGAAGCACCTTACGCACCACCAAATCTAGAGCTCGAACTTCAGAATTCATCACAATATCCACATACGCTTGCCATTCCTCCTCACTACCCACCAGAGCCATTATCTTCATGCCTGGCCCATTCGACGAACCCACATCAATCCTTCCTTCAAAATCCAACTTAACACCCTCCTCCGTCCATCCCAAATGTTCTCTCACTTTAGATGAAAGACTACACAAAGATGATGTCTCAACAAAAAGCAAAATGTTGGGATTCACCTCGGAGATACCATCACACAATGTGAGCCTCGAAGGGACACAAGATACGCATCACGAAGTAAAACACTTTGTCCCTTGAGACGACCATCATTTAGGATAATGGGACTACAACTTGAGGAGAACCGACCCCCTCCACAGGAGGACAGGGAGGGCTATTTATACCCAGATCAGGGCTACAATCCTTAAGACTAAACTACCCCTGATCAGGGCGAATAAACCCCGGAATATCCGGTACAAGAATGTCCGAAGGGCAATGTGGTCACAATTTCATGCCCTAACCTACGAATACCAAACCCTAGCTGACGCTGAGGGCCCCACCGTCTTGACTTGTGGGCTTCACGTGAAGTGCCCTGCAGGGCAGGTCTGATTGCTTCGGCCATTTCCAAATTCCTCGCAACGAAGTCCCGAGGAGTCGTCTCGAATGACTTCAGGACTCCGGAGCCCTGGCTCTTGAGTCGCAACTTGCACACAACAAGCGAAGAAGCTAATGACCCAATTAGCTGTTCCTCCGGTCGAAGCCTTCGTCGGGCCGTGCGCGGTGTTTTTCGTGAGTTGGCACCGAACGCTCCGCGGATCCCTTACAGAAGCCCCTCGAGGGCGAGGTTCAACCCCGATGAGCCGAACCCCCGAAACTCGAAATCAGGGAACCGCCAGGGGCCAACTCGAAAAAACTCCCTCGCTCACGGGCGTTGAGCCAAGGCGACGCCGACTCAAGAGTCCCAAAGTCATTAGCAGGCCTGAAGTGGCTTGCTGTCCAAGGACCTTTGAAGTCGTTACAACGGTTTTACCGGTTTTCACCGTTACCGAGGGCGCAATAACTGCGCTGTTTTCACCCCCCCCTATATAAGGGCATGAGGGGGGGGGGTCATTTTTTGCGCTCTCCTTCTGCTCTCCCGAGTTCCTTCGGTGATCTTGCGGCTGCGAGAGGCTTCGCGAACTAGTTGCCATTCGTGAATTCGTTTTTTTGCTTCGGGCGTTTTGGTGAGAGCTTTCTCTTCGTTTTCTTTTCACTTCGTACTTGTCATGTTCATTATTTCTCTTCGTTCGGTTTAGCGTTTTGTGACTGATGGCTAGGATCAAGCAGACTGCTCGTTTGGTCGAGGAGACCGGAGAGATGTCTGGCGAAGAGAACACCGCGAGCCAGGGTCAGGTTGGGATCTCCTTGAGGAGTTCTGACCGCTTTCTTGATTCCCCTTCGAGGGGTGCTGCTAATGAGGGTGACAGCGTCCCGAGGGTTGAGCCACCCAAGGCTTCGGACGCTCAACCAGTCGCTGCCATTCCCGCGGAGGTCCCGCTCCCGGCACATCGCACTTCAGGTAATACTTTTGGGGAAAATGACGATTATGTTGCGTATATTGAGTCTGCGCTTCGGGGCGATGCTTCCCCTTCGTCAGCTGTGACCAAGCGGTCCTTGGGTTCAAATGCGCCAGGGACAGAAGCTGGCCCTTCGGGTTATGGTGGTATTCAGGATGCTGGCGAGGCAGTGTTTCGGCTACCTGCGGTCTTCGAAAAGACCTATCGTTTAGGGCGATCCCGTGTCAGCAAAGTTGTGGTTGAGGAGTATGTTCGCCGAGGTTACTTCTTGTCTAGACATGGTCGCGCGCCCGGACATGAGACTACTCCGCGACCCCGTCCCAACGAAGCTGTGGTATTTAGGGATTACTTCGAGGTGGGACTTCGCCTCCCGTCTTATCGATTTCTGGAGCGGGTTTTGCGGCACTTCGGTTTATAGATTCATCATCTAGCTCCCAACTCATTCGTGCAACTGTCCAAATTCATCTGGGCTGTTCGCACCCAAGACGCGAAGCTCAATGTTGATTCCTTCATTCGCTTCTTTCGTTGCCACCTTCAGAATAAGAAGGTTGTCTTCGATGATGACATGTTCCATAGCCAGTATGGGTTATGCACGTTCAAGCCTAGGACTTTTCCCAAGAAGTCTAAGATTAAGATGGTCTCCCTGATCAAAGCTCAGAAGAACCGTTGGGATGATTGGTTGGATTACTGGTTTTACTTGGAGGTTCCTTCGCTGGTTGACAGCGAAGGTCAGGAAACCTTTCCGCTGGCTAGTCAGCTCATTCCTGTTGATCCAGCCTTCACTCCGGATTACTCGAACTCTACTGGCTTTCAGAAATGCTGCTCGGCTTTCAGGACTTCATGCCATTCGCTCAGTGGCCGTAGTGTGACCGAAGAATTTCTAGCTGCTGGTATCTGGCCTATCTGTAATGACTGGCCCAATGGCTTCGGGACAAGGGAAGTACCCAACAAGATTGACTACAAAGTTCCCCTCTTCGAAGGACTCGCGAAGCCCGAAGATCTGCGGCCTCAAGAGTTCGTTCAGATTGTTGAAGATGTGGCGGAGCTCTTGTGCGACCCTTTTAGTGCTGTCGAGGAGCTTGATTGCCAGGTTGGCTTGCTGGTTAAACGGAGGATTAACCGGATATTTGATTGCATGAAGATCAACTATGGTGACCATAAGGTGAAGCTTGGCAAAGCGAAATCTAACAGGCTCCCGACGACCGGATATATACAACTTTGTGGTTGGGAGAAGAAACCCGAAGAAGTTGCTCCTGCTGCTGCAAAGAGGCGGGCTGCTCCTAGTGGGTCTGGTACTCGCAGTGCTGCGCGCAAAATCAGCGCTGGTGCGTTTGAACAAAAGAGCACATTGAACGCCGAGCAAACGAAGCGGCGAAGGATGCAGAGGGGTGCTCGCAGCAACGAAGGATGCACAGGGGTGCAGAGGGGTGCTCGCAGCAACGACTCTCCAGTGGGTGCTCAAACTGGATCTAACCTTGGTGCTGGGTTTGGCAGCGCTGATTTCGGTTTGGGCTCTCGCGGGGCTGACGACTCATTCGTTGGGTGTCAAGAGCCCGAAGATAAAGTGTGTATGGGGATGTGCCTATTTGGCTCGGATGTCGTTCTGGACGACACTCGAATTGCTTTGCGGGATGTTCCCGAAGAGATCGCGCACGGCTCTTCGGGTGATGTCACACCTTTGTTGGTGCTCTCAAGCTCCGAAGACCTGCTTGATGACGCGTTGAGTCAGCGCGTCGACGTGACAACCATGGATGACTCCAGCCTTGCCCGCACTTTTCAGGATCTTAGAGATGCATGCTCTGACTCTTCGAGCTTTGGTGACTCCTCATCGTCTAGTGACTCTAGTGCTAACAGCTCCTGTGGCGGGTCCGCCTCTAGCCGTGTATCTGACGCCTTCGAACCCGACGAGGATCTGTCGGTTGTTCATTCTATGATGTGTGGGCTAATAGATTTTGACTCCGAAGGTCCTAATTAACTAACCACTTGTTAGCTATAACTTCGTTTAGTTTATTTGCTAATCTTTTTTGATCATTTTGCAGAGCTTCATGATTCTTTAGCTCTGAGTTCGGCTTCTGATTTGGCGGAACTGTTGACTCGACAAACTGATGTTGTGAGTACTTCGATCGTATATTTTCCTTCTCTCTCTTTTATAGTGTCTCGTTTGACGTTTCTGTTTTTGATTTGCAGATCAGTAAGACTTCCAATATGCTTCGGGGGAAGCTTTCTTCGGGCTCGAGCGGGGAAACGGTTCCTGTTGAGCTCGTTTCTCTTCGGGAGGAGAAAGCCTCCTGGGAAAACACTAAGCAGAGCCTTGAGTCTGAGATCTCTCGCTTGAAGGAGGTAGCCAAAGAGAACTCCGAGGCTTTTTCTCGTGAAAAGCTAAAGTTGGAAAAATAGTCCTCGGCTGCTTTGGAGAGGGTCGAGAAAGAGAAGCAGGAATTGGCTGATGCTCTCTCCGGCCTGAAGCAACGTATTGATGTTGGCTCTTGCTCTCTCTATGAGCGTTGCTTCGGGCTACTGGAACGCATCAGGCGTGAGCCACGGAGCCTTCCTGATGCTGGTGAGATCACTCCGGACGTTTTGTTCTCCTGGGTGGCGAAGGAATTTTCTATGCTTCCCGGAGTGTTTTCCAATATGAGGGACTTGGGTGCCCAGACCGCTTTATGCGCGCTTCTTGACCTGCTGGAGAAGAAAGGCTGCACTCACTTGCGGGAGCTGGGCTACTCCTCTTTCACTCCGCGGGATTTCGTCGTGGCCAATCCTGTCGCCGAAAGCGATGGTGTGAAAGTAGTGGCGAAGCGTTTCTTGTGGTATTTCTGGGTTCCGAAGGGAGAGGATGCTGTCAAAGCGTTTGCAGCTGCTCACTTAAAGGAGGTATAGCATTGTTTTGTTCGCAGTTTTTTCATTCTACCGAGCGAAACTCTGACCCTCAATTTCAGGCCAAAGGAAGCAAGACTTCGGACAGTCTTTCGTCGTTGAAGCATCCCTCTTCTTCTTCGGACTGGGAGGCTGTGAAAAAGACGTGTGTTGATGCTTCGGCGGGCGTCGCTGATTCTACTATTCCGAAGCCGGCCGCTCCTGAAAGCTCTGCTCCCACTGCTGACGCTCCCCCGGAGGTTTAACTTATAGATGTTTAGTTTGTCGGTACTGTGGTAGCCCGATGGTTTTTCCGGGTTTGTAATGGTTTAAACTTTGTGATGTATTTTGCTACTGGTATTACTTGCAGGTCTCCGAAGAGGGGCCTGTTTTTGAACCTCTATGTTATCAGAATGGGCGAATCCGTGCGACTCGTGGTTACTGTCGTGTCGTCTCGCGCATGCCAGGTTTTTCTTCGCTGGGGTGTTTTTGGGTTTATGCTTTTGGGGCATACTTCGGCACTCGCGCAGTTCACGAGCTTGTTCCGGAGGAAAACGTCGCGCGCTCGGATGGGTCCGCCTTTGATTATTCCGAAAGCTGAGCCTGCGGAGTGGGAGGAGATTTTTGAATTCCCCTAGGTTTACGACGCTCCCACGGGCGACGGCCTGCTTGGACTTTTTGTTGCGTTTTAGAGCTTTGGTCTTTGGTGTACTCGTTTAATGTTGGACTTATGTTCGTTTTTCCTTATGTTCCACCTCTGTGTCATTCTCATAAATGACTTCGGTGTTTTACATTTCGAAAAAACTCCCCCCTGGCAGACGAGGGCGAGGTTGGCGCAAAGCTATTTTTACTTCGGAAAAACTCCCTCCCCCTGGCAAACGAGGGCGAGGTTGGCACGAAGCTATTTTTACTTTGGAAAAACTCCCTTCCCTGGCAAACGAGGGCGAGGGTGGCGCGAAGCTATTTTTACTTCGGAAAAACTCCCTCCCCCTGGCAAACGAGGGCGAGGTTGGCACGAAGCTATTTTTACTTTGGAAAAACTCCCTTCCCTGGCAAACGAGGGCGAGGGTGGCGCGAAGCTATTTTTACTTCGGAAAAACTCCCTCCCCC
>LAPY01000519.1:187093-199587 GCA_000970635.1 Eragrostis tef | reverse complement strand
GCCGCCGCACTCGCCGCCTGCCGCTCGCCGCGAACACGGGCCAAAAAGCAAGCGCACGTGGGTAGCGGGGGTAATTCTGCCTCTACAGTATTGGCTGGGTAGCTCTTTGCAACTTTTAAGTTTATGGGGTGGAAAACCAAAAAGCAGTCCACTTATAGGGTGAAATTTGCAATTATCCCTTTACTATAACATACAACTCCCAATACTGGATGACAAGGCTTGAAGAACCGAACCATTGATCTTCCCAGAATCTCACTCTCTCTCCATTACCAATCTTCCATCTATATCCTAATTTAGCAGCTTGACTGGCCCACATCACACATTTCCAAAGGATGAAGCATTATTTGTCCTACACAGGAGAAGATATTGGGATTTTTGGTGTTATACTTAAAATCCACTATCTGCTTCCACACTTATCCTCTCCTTGATTATATCTGAAAATCCAGGAAGCTAGGAGGAATAAGTTTAGGTTTCTGACATCTAGAATCCTCAGTTCCCCCATGCTCTTTTTTCTGGGACAAAAACTTCCAATTGGCCAAATGATATTTGTGTTTGCCTTCCACATTGTCCGCCATCAGTGATTCTATCATCTCAATGGCTCACTTAGAGAATTTGATAACTAACATAAGGTATATGGGAACAATAGACAAGCATGCTTTAAGTAATGTTAGTCTTCCCACATATGACAGCAATCTCCCTTTCCATCCTGCTATTCTTTTTATTATTTTATCAATGATTGGTTGGATATCTTCTCTTCTTAACTTGGTGTAGTTGAGAGGTACTCGAAGGTACTTAAAGGGGAAGTTCCCCACTTTGCAGAAAAAGGTGTTGGCAAAGTTGTATGCCTCTTCCTCTGTTAGGTTGACAGGTATGAGATCACTCTAGTGGAAATTTATTCTCATCCCTGATAGTTGTTCAAAGCACACAAGCAACCATTTTAATTGGCTAGCACCCTCTAGGTTATTTTCAAATAAGCAATGTGTCATCTCATATTCCAGAATGATCACACCACCCTCATACAGCTCACCTAGTAGCCCTTTATATGCCCTTTTCTTGCTGCTTTAACTTGGTGTGAAGACATCAGCCACTGGATTAAAAAGAAGTGGGGACAATGGGTCACCCTGTCGAAGCCAAGCCCCTTGCCTGGCTTGAAATATTTACTTGTTTCCTCATTGATTTTGATGGCTATTGATCCTCCTTGGACAGCTTGTCTAATCCAGCCTCTCCATTTAGTACCAAAACCTCTTCCTTTTAACATTTCATCTAGGAATTCCCAACTCACACGGTCATACGCTTTCTCATAGTTTAATTTAAGAACTATGCCACTTCTCCCTTCCTTACTGTTTCATGAATTATTTCATGAGCTGCCACTACACTTTCTGAGATGTATCTGGCTTTGTTGATGGCAGTTTGATTGGAGGCTATAAACCTTTCACTTATTTTAATTAATCTATTATTTAAATTTTTTGTGAAAATTTTAAAGCTACAATTAATCAAGCTAATTGGCCTGAATTTCTTCAGGTTTTTAGCTTCAGATTCTTTTGCAATGAGAGTTATGATGGCATAGTTTAATCTAGCCAGGTTTAACTCCCTGTCTCAAACTT
Source organism: Eragrostis tef (assembly GCA_000970635.1). NCBI lineage: Eukaryota > Viridiplantae > Streptophyta > Magnoliopsida > Poales > Poaceae > Eragrostis > Eragrostis tef. The sequence continues at coordinate 197,983 of LAPY01000519.1, read as the reverse complement.
CCTCGGGCCATCAAATCAAATTTGACCAGCTCCCAGAAAGTTTGGTAAAAAATGAAGGAAAAGCCATCCGGGCCGGGGGCACCTTCAGCATAAGAGCCAAAAACCGCCTCCTTAATTTCCTCCTCGGTGAACTCAGCTTCAAGCATTGACTGCTCCTCTTCAGTCACCTTGTCTTCTTCATTCCAGAAATCCTCCTCTAGCTTAATGTTCATTTTTTGGCTCAAAGCCAAATAGATCCTTATAAAATTCTATAGACAGGGTCAACATACCCTTTGTGTCTTCTATATCTCCATCTGGCCCCTCAGTTGATCATTCCCTTGGCTAGCTATTCTTCTCAGAGAATGGCTAGTCGTCCTTATGCTGAGTATTGAACCACTGATGATGCTGACATGTACTGCTAGAAAGTGTAATAAGGAGCCTCTTTCTATCTTGTGTTTATTTAACATGTGCATAGTCAGAAAAAGACAAGGAAGCGCCCATCAGTATCGGATCTATTGCTACACGCAATAAAAATGCATTGCGTTGTGCAAGACTGCCACTTTTTCGTGGAGAGCAGGTGCAAGATCACTTTCAGACATAGGTTATCCATTTTTGGAGAACAGCTCCTGAAGGCGCTCTGGCTCGATGCCCATGTTCGCGGCCATGAACCGGACCAAAGGTCGACACCACCTTAGCCGCCTCCGCCCAGTACCGATCAACAGCGTTCCTGAATGGTTCAACACAAATGTGAGTATGCTCCAGCAAGATCGAGTGAACAGATCGAGTCGGCGGCTACCTGAAAGACGGAGGCTGGGCAGGCCAGAACCTGATGTCCCGCGACTCGATGAAGCGAAGCACAAGGTACATCATATCCGACCAGTCCAGCTTATGGGTCTCCGAGAAGACAAAGGCCTGGCCATAGCCCTGGAGGCCGCCGGACTGGACGTACTCCTCCTTGGTTTCAGCGGGAGCTTGAAGAACTCGGCTATGTCCCTCACGTTATGGACCACCTTGTCCGGCACGCCAGTTGATGACCTACATACAGATACAATTTGTGGGAGACAGCAAAATGGATTTGCACGGTTGAATTAAACATTCAAGCGTGTGTTCTACCCAATCTTTGCTCATGATCTCTTGCATCGAAGCAGCTTGAGGAGCTTGTTGACGTACCTGAAAGAAGAGGACTTTTACAGTAGACCATGATACCAGAGGATAAAAGGTATCATGAATTAAATCTGGACGTCCATTAATCCGCATTTTAAGTAAATGAGTTGTGTTATTTAGAGGGTAATTAGGTCCACAAAATTTCAATCGTTATTTTCTTTTACGAGAACTTCATGCACGGTGCCGGCGGACGCATAGGGCTGCCGCCGCCGCCACATGATGCCGTCCGGAGCGTCATCGGCGAAGTTGACCTTGGAGCCAGGAGCTCCTCGACCCCGTTCAGACCCTCGACGGCGTCGTTGTCTGTCGTCCAGCCCATGCACGATATCCATGCCGTCGTCCGTGATCCCCGTCTAGTTCTTGGTCGGCGCCATCGTCGTGCAGCCTGCTGCCCCTGATCGGATCCTCGCCGGCAAAGGTAGCGACGTCCTCCATCCAAGCCATCGTCCTCCCATCTCAGTGCTTATTTTTCTCCCTGTTGCACCCGATCGGATCCACATCAGCGGTGTTCTCCGTCGTTTGTGAGCGTGAGCCATCACATGGGCAACGCAAGATAGTAGATTGAAGAGACAAATACAAGATAATGAATTAGATGCACAAGATCTAGTCCTATTTGGTTTGCCATGGCAATCTTCTTGGATATCGAGGAGCCATAGCAATCCTCTTGGAGATTGAGGACACGATGTGGTATTCGTGATTATGATAAAAAGGTTATTTTGAGATTTTAAAACTTAGATCGAAAGTTGTTACAAGGATAAAAATAATTCACTCGACAATTTAACTATAGACGTAAAATATATTACAAGTTTACCCTTCCTCTTACCTATGATACCTCACCATGATACTTATAATACCGATGGATCAAGTGGGTATCATGATGAAGATCTCAACCATCGGATAGAGAAAATAGATGGTGTGCATTCATTTGGGTCTACTGTAAGGCAGACATGAGCTTTGCAAGCTCCTCTTCCCACGACCGCAGGTCAAGCAACTTGCAGAGATCGGCGACCGGGATGATTGCGCTGCCGGCGACGACCTCCTCGGTCGTGGCCTCCTCTGTCCTGATGTACCCATTGTACCGTTCAGGCACCTGCTCGCTTGATCCGTTCCAAGTCTGCGCTAGTGCCTGCACGTTCAGCACCGGCAGATGCCCTCCTGCTATAGCTTGCGCCATTGGTGTTGATTCTTGCTGCTTCCCTGCCTGCATCGACCTGGTGGTACTGAACACTGAACCCGCAAGCGGTATCAATAATGTAATAGAATGTCTGTTCTCAACTACGGAGGGAGTATATAAAACGGCAATCATCTGTCTCATGCTTCATTTTGCATTTAAATAATACTCAGTCGTACAGAAATAAGGAAATGAGCTCATCGCTGTTGGAGGCTCGGCACTCAAGCTACATTATAGCATGCATTGAAAATATATTCCGTAGACAAAATTATCATGGTTCTCCCCTAAAAATAAACATGTTGTGTGTACAGAACCAACAAAATTTTCCCCTAGAGGGCAGGCATAACACTTCTGAACATATATTACCCATTTAGTTCAATTATTTGCTGTAAAAGTTATGTTCCAACATGACCAGCTATACATGTGTATGGTTCCAAGTAAATTGACAGAGTTAGGACTCTGTCCTGACTTATGGCTCATACAATATTTCCCTCACAAATGACTTTGACAGCTAGGTTCAGATGACTGCGGAGAGTTCAAATGGGAACTCTTATCGTAAAGCCATCCAAGCTTCTTAAATCCATCCCAAGTAGACGAACTAACAAAAGTTCTTTCTCTTCCATAATACAATCCCAGAAACTTAAACCCACAGATAATATCAGCTCAAGATAATTGACAACACGGTGACTATGCAAAGGGTAGTTTCAGCAGTTTACAGGACCAAGAGAGCAATAGGAGGTGCAAGGGTGATTTGGTGGAGCATCAGCATAACCAAAGGAGGAACAAAATGGCGAAACAATCATGGTGACCACTAATTCTGTAGTCTCCACTAATTCTATAACCGTTCTAGAATCGCATGGATTTCTAGTCTCGTCCCCACTCGAGTGTTACTATATTCATTATATCTACAAAAAGTCTAATATACACAAGTAAAAAAATGAGTATGCCACAAAACACTTAGGCCCTGTTTGGGAGTTGTAGTTTCCAAAAACCATAGTATTGAGAAACTATGGTTTTAGAAACTGTACACATGTAATACCCTGGTATTCAAGAACCAGAGTTTTTTACGGTTTTGAGATAAACAGAGCTTTGCTGCTGTGTTTGGCAATTGAAGTATTGTTTTGTAGTATTTCGTTTTTTGAAAGCGGGGCGTTGGAACTTGAACATTCCTTCGTGTAGAGGCAGTGCTTCGACGGGCATACAGATATTGATCTTGAATCTTGACGTGCCCATATAATGCTTTATCTATAATATATACTAGTTCAAAAGATAACTCGGGCATTCAAAGGCTTTCCTTGATAGGATCTTCTAACTTCTTCGGCACGCTTGTTCCGCACGTACAACAAATCTGGTTTGTGCATCACTCCATGAAGCTCTGGATTCTCCCTTGTCTCCTGATATCAGCATGTCCTGTGTCAAAGCCTGAATCTAGAGCGGCAATTGGATCAAACATGACGCATTAGCAACGAATTACACATTGCTCTCCGTTCCCTATGGCCGTGACAGCATCGAGAGAACCCTTGTCTCCAACTCTCCATGGGAGCATCGGGAGGATCAAAGATGCAGCAGCCGGCGAAGATGGATTTTTGTCAAACTGAAAGTTCGTCAGGCGATGATCTATGCGTCCTCGGCAGCTCGTATGGGAGGGGAAAAAATGGCGCGCGACCAAAAGGAAAGCGCAGACATATTTGTGGCAGCAGCGTTTTCAGTTTAGAAAAAAGAGGTTCGTGGTGAATTTTTTAATACCGCAGAAAAACTGCATATCCATCCCAAGTAGACGAACTAACAAAAGTTCTTTCTCTTCCATAATACAATCCCAGAAACTTAAACCCACAGATAATATCAGCTCAAGATAATTGACAACACGGTGACTATGCAAAGGGTAGTTTCAGCAGTTTACAGGACCAAGAGAGCAATAGGAGGTGCAAGGGTGATTTGGTGGAGCATCAGCATAACCAAAGGAGGAACAAAATGGCGAAACAATCATGGTGACCACTAATTCTGTAGTCTCCACTAATTCTATAACCGTTCTAGAATCGCATGGATTTCTAGTCTCGTCCCCACTCGAGTGTTACTATATTCATTATATCTACAAAAAGTCTAATATACACAAGTAAAAAAATGAGTATGCCACAAAACACTTAGGCCCTGTTTGGGAGTTGTAGTTTCCAAAAACCATAGTATTGAGAAACTATGGTTTTAGAAACTGTACACATGTAATACCCTGGTATTCAAGAACCAGAGTTTTTTACGGTTTTGAGATAAACAGAGCTTTGCTGCTGTGTTTGGCAATTGAAGTATTGTTTTGTAGTATTTCGTTTTTTGAAAGCGGGGCGTTGGAACTTGAACATTCCTTCGTGTAGAGGCAGTGCTTCGACGGGCATACAGATATTGATCTTGAATCTTGACGTGCCCATATAATGCTTTATCTATAATATATACTAGTTCAAAAGATAACTCGGGCATTCAAAGGCTTTCCTTGATAGGATCTTCTAACTTCTTCGGCACGCTTGTTCCGCACGTACAACAAATCTGGTTTGTGCATCACTCCATGAAGCTCTGGATTCTCCCTTGTCTCCTGATATCAGCATGTCCTGTGTCAAAGCCTGAATCTAGAGCGGCAATTGGATCAAACATGACGCATTAGCAACGAATTACACATTGCTCTCCGTTCCCTATGGCCGTGACAGCATCGAGAGAACCCTTGTCTCCAACTCTCCATGGGAGCATCGGGAGGATCAAAGATGCAGCAGCCGGCGAAGATGGATTTTTGTCAAACTGAAAGTTCGTCAGGCGATGATCTATGCGTCCTCGGCAGCTCGTATGGGAGGGGAAAAAATGGCGCGCGACCAAAAGGAAAGCGCAGACATATTTGTGGCAGCAGCGTTTTCAGTTTAGAAAAAAGAGGTTCGTGGTGAATTTTTTAATACCGCAGAAAAACTGCATTTTTGATGATATCTCGGTTTCCAAAACTGCGTAACTGATCCCATCCAAACACCTCCAAGTCTTCAAAAACTATGGTATTTTAGAAAACTGAAGTATTCTACCAATACTTTAAAAAAACTGAGCATCCAAACAGGGCCTTAAAAAAACTTATGTGTACAACAAGCCTAAGGGCCTGTTTGTTTGGGCTGGAGCTTTTGAGCTTTTAGAAAAGTTGGCTGTTTGAGTAGCTGAAAAATTGTCTATTAGATTTTTAATATTGGCTTTTATAATATATATTAAGCTTCTCACCATGCCAAAAGTCAGAAAAGCACCTCTCAGCAAGCTTTTCAGCTTTTAGTTCATTTCATCAGAAGTCATCAGCTGGCCAACTTTTCAGTTTCCAGCTGAAAAGTTAAAACAAACAGGACCTAAGATACACTAGAGAAGTAAAACTAAATAAACAGAACAACCTATATGATGCAAGAGGCAATATAGGATACACTTTCAGTTTTTTATGGATATATCAAGACATAACTGAGAATAAGAAATTTGACTTCATATAGAAAGGGGGGCGCACTTTGGAGCTGTAGAGGAACTCTGGGCACATTTCTTGAAGAGCTGGATGGACATAAGTCTACATTGTGTTCCAATAGATGATACAGATGGACCATGAAATTTTAGGCTCCCCCGGTGCCTTGAGAAAACCCCTATATAATCAAAGGCAACAAGTTTCATGCAGTTTTGTACCTGACATCATTACCCAGGTTTGAAGCAGTCTAATGACTTACGGTGCTTTATCCATCAGAAATCCTGTTCGTTCAGAAATATTGAAAAACATAGTGTGGAAGCTAAGACAGACATCATGAAAACACATAAAACACAATTTTCTTGGTGGAAACAATAACAAAAAAGAACGATAAACATGCATGTGATCTGCACAACAAGTACAAGCAGAGGTATGGTAAAGACAAGCAAAGAAGTAGAGCTAACATCCTATTATAGCATAGGGGCAACAAATGACCCGTAGTTAGATTTGTTACATGTAAGTTTTACAGGTAGAATTTTCATCAATGTTACTTGAACAATGAGATTCTGAATTAAGTTATAATACAAGGGAACAATAAAAAACATTCAATGAGGATTCCCGATGACGTAAATGCAAGAACAAGTAGAAAAGTGGTAGTAAAAATAAGGCAGCAACATTCAATAATCGAGCTGCAGGCCTGAAGAGTAGAGTAGGGAGTATCTTTTACCACACAACTTAATATATGCATACTAGGATTCAGGTTTAGCAATTACCAAATAAAAGCTGTTGTCTCCATCCAAAATCAACATAATGAAGCTCAACGAGAAGTTTCCTTAAAACTTTTTGGAGGATTTAGTCAAGCATCATTTTATTAGAGAATAAGTCATTGTAAGTTTCGTTGCAGCAAATGGCTGTCATAATTGAACGTTAAGAACTTATAGCTCATAAAGGAGAATCCAGGACCAAGATAGATTCTTTATTAATATGCGCTGCCAGCGCTGCGGAACAAGAATTTGTTGGTGCATTTACAGCATAACAAATGTAACAATTCTCACAGGTTACCAGTCGGTATACCTTGCCAAAGAATGAACAAACAGAAAATAACAGTAATAATCAAAGCTACCAGGTTCCCAATTGAAGATGCTGGCTTTGAATTCGTCATCTTCTTCAACGCCTTCATACGCTCAATCCTAGCCCTCTTTAACACAGCAAGCTCAGATAGTTCACTAATGAGCTTCTGATCGGCAGGGTCTAATGGAGATGTAGTAGGTGGTCTTGGAGGTCGTGGTGGCTTCTTGAACCGTTTTTTCTTTTCCTTGTCACCGACTGAGTTATCTGAACGCCCAGACTTCATCTCCCCTTCAGACGACATGGACTCTCCATTTTTAGAAACTGAATCTTGACAGTGTGAAGAGCAGCAAGACATGTGGTGACTCCTATCATCCTTCAGTGATACAAGATCTTCCCATGAGGCTTCCCTTGTATATCCAGTTACCGAATTAATATCCATTCCATTGCTTTCCTCTCTGGTTAGCAAGCAGTTGCCTTTCTCTAGGTCAACCGACATGTCTTGGTTATACACTTCCTTTGCCTCCATCAGGATGGTGGAAAAAATCTCTAAATGATCAAGATATATGAAAGCAGTCCTTTCGAACTAGAAATCAGCTACCTACACAAAATTGTTAGAATATAGCACAACAGTCAACCAGTGCTAAAGAAAACTTATGCAAAAATCAAATTGGGTTAGCAAATTCAATTTTTCAAAACTTACATAATAAAACTGAAAAATAAAACAGAGTTCCAAAAAAAACAAAAAGTGAGAAAAATATTGCAAACTAGATAAGCACAAACTTCACCAAATAATTCGGTAAATGACAGAGGCACAATCCTTAACTGTAACTGTTCAAAATGAAAGTTAAAGTGTAGGGGAGAATGAAGCTGAAAGCAATGTTTTCAAAGCGCTTCGACCTGAACGATCGCCAGACCACCGTTCAGCCGCCTAGGCGTTCTGAACGGCCGCCCAGGGGCGATTAGGCGATCTCCAGGCGGTCGCCTAGGGACCTAGTCGTCCAGGCATTTTTGACAAGTCAGGAGATCAACCAAAAGCAGACCCACCAGATCCACCACCAGCAGGGGCAGAGCCAGAAAATCACCATAAGGGGGGCCAAACAGCAGCAATTAGATCATAAGGGGGAAGAAATTGAAAATTTTCATTAAAATACATGGTCCAACTAGGCGTCCAACGTTCTAAACGGCCGCCTAGGCGCGCCTAACCGTCTCCTGAACGGACGCTCAGATTTCTGGGCGGGCAAATCGCTTCGGTTGCCCTGAACGGTGCTGCCGGAGCGTTTTATCGACTAATCGACGACTAATCGCGACTAGTCGGACGCTTTAAAAACACTGGCTGAAAGGATAAAATGGAAGAACTAGGAACGCAAGACTTCACCAAGAGTAGTCACCCAAAAAGGTCATACTTAATTGAGCAAAGACTTACAAAAATGCTAAACTATCCAGTAAATTCAATTGACAGGCTGCAGCTAGCATTAGATTTCAACATTTTCCTCCAAGAACGTTTTTGACATTGTTTTTATATTGAACAAAAGAACGGAGCAGACAAATAGTTAAGACAAATCCAGCTGCTGAATGCTATCTTCCAAAACATGTAAAAGTTTCTGAAGCTGCAACGACTCCAAGCCTGTCATTTTACATTTCTTTAAAAAAATTAACAGCGGATAGAGGAAACCCCAAGTTTGCACACAAGCTAAGCAATGCTAGCAAAAGTTGACCTCATCCACGAAAAGAAAAAGAAACCTGCATCTAAAAACTAAAATCAGACTCTTCTAATCCATCAAGACCGCCCCTCGCATGTACAAATCATGATCCAATAAATCAGCTTGCCTAGATAACGCAAGCTCGGCAAGTGAAGCTGGGATATAGGACAGATTGGCACTGCTTCTAGGGGGGTCAGATTGGCTTGTGGCGGTTTGGGGCAGAGAAGCAAGTTGTGGTCCAAGGGGAAGCGAGTCGCACCTGCATCAGGGCACGTTCCCACGTGCTCGAGGAATACGATGGCGGCGACGGCGCGTCCTGCCCCGGCCAGATCAGGACCGCTGCTCAGCGAAGGCGTCGGCAGCCAAGCGCAAGCGAAGATTCACCGAGACAGCCAAGCGCGTCGTGGTGTCTCTGGTAGAAAAATTGACGGTAGGGAGGAGGCGACGGACGAGCGCACGGATGGGGGGACAGCGGCCGAGCGGGGGGGACGTAGTCGCCGGCGGCGGCGCGGACTGGAGGAGTGACCCAGTGAGGGGGGAGCCGAGGAAGACGGAGGGACTGAGGAGGTGGGCCACACGGGTTGTTCGTATTTCGTAATGTATTTTTTGGTTGCGTGAAAGTTTAGGAATAATGTTGCTCGTACAGCCTCGGTGCCGTGGTGATTTTGGTTGTATTGCCGCGTAACTCAGGGCTGATGGTTTTTTTTTAAGAGTACATTTTACTACCCTCAAGTATTTATGTAGTCCATTTAATTTATTAAACTAAGTTTTAGTCTAATTTACTACCCCAAACTGGTTCTAGTCACCCTCTCGTAAATTTTTACTTTTTTGTTTCTTTTTGTACAGGTTATATTTGAAGCTTAAATTTTGTAGAATGGTAGATGACAACATTCTCTATGCTAGAAAAATTGTTCCAGATTTTTTTAGAAATATTTTCTTGCATTATTCTATCTTATATGTCGAATTTATATGGCATACTTTTTATATACAATTTTTTTAAAAAAATTGTTTAAACATTTTTCTAACGTAAGGTATGTTTTAAACTCTAATCTCACAAAATTCCACACTCAAACATGATGCGTACCTAAAGATACAAAAAAAACAATTTCATAAGGAAGTAAATTAAACCAATCTAAATAGTTAGAGGGAGTGAAGTTGACCAAAAATTAGTTTAAGGGGTTAAGTGGACTACATGGATACTTGAGAGTAGTAAAATGGACTTCTTCCTTTTTTTACACTAAATTTTAATAGTCTTTAAACAAAGAGAATATAGTATTAGATAGTCTAATGACAACCTTCTTACAGATGGGTACATCTTTACGAGACGAATTTAATGAGTAGTAATGCTACAGTAACCATCGTCTAACCACAGCTTACTTACTCTCATTAGATTCGTCTCACGAATTAGACCAGGAATTCTGCAGTTAGTTTTGTAATTAAACTTTATTTAATACTCTTAAATAATAAGATTCTTTTATTTAGACTCCTCTAAATTTTAGACTCACGAAATGAACACTCCCTTAGTTTATTTTTACGCTTTAGTAATGGACTCTTTAGCATTTATTTTTCTGCACGGTTTAGACTGCATGTAATTTCGTTGCGTAAATATGAAATTCCAGAGGTTGCCACTGTTGTGCAAAAAATGTAAGTTTAGAAATATCTCGTTTTTTCCCGCTCAAACGAATGAATGTAATGCTATTTCTAATGGGAGTTTTATTTTCGATAAATGACATGACACATAAGCAAAACTGATGACGTGAGTCACGTGACATCCAAGTTAGGAGAAGAAAGGGAAAAGAGTTCATCTAGTGTTACACTATTTCCAACACTTTGAAACCCATTGGAACGATTGAGTTTCATTTCATGAGCTCCTCACCCAATTTCATAAAGAAATTAAATGTTTTGATTTGCCTACCATAAAAATGAAACCTATCATTAGAGAGAGTTGTTTCTTTGGGGATTTCAAACTACTTTAGCTGATGTGTCATCTTGGAAGCAACAAAATGAAACATGCCATTATGACGAATTTTTTTAAAAAATAATAGTATTTTAATGAAAAATTTGGAATTGAGGTACGATTTGAAAAAATTGCAGATATAGGTACCTATCGGTCAGCGGATAACCGACAGGCTGTCGGCCGCCACCTATCGGAGGCTTCGGGGTCAAACAAGTACCTATCGGTCATCCGGCGACCGATAGGTCATCAGACACTGTAGCATGTACTATTTATAGTATTGTGTCGCATATTGTAGCGATGTATCTTTAAAATATGTATCTAAAAGTTACAACAAAAATATAAATGGAAAGATCTTGTCATTCTCTACGATCATGAAAATTTTGAGTTGCAACGGAAA
>LAPY01000519.1:166984-184715 GCA_000970635.1 Eragrostis tef | reverse complement strand
TTGTGTGTTGGATATATATACCCACCCATCTAGAGTTGGAGGAATTAATTCGGCTAGTTCAACCCTGACTCTAACATCCATGACCGTCCCCAGCACCTCCCGGGCGAAGCCCTTGAGCCCGCGCCTGCGCCCGCCCACGCGGCCGCCAAGGTACTGGTCGCAGAGCGCCTCCAGGTCCACGGGCGCGGCGCACGCGAGCCCGTAGTCGGCGTCCAACTTCGCGACGTCCTCGCCGACACGGACGAAGCTCACCGCCGGGTCGGCGAGGAAGCGCCTGAGCGACGCCGGAATGGAGGTGGCGTAGAAGAGCTGGAAGACGAGGCAGCGCATGCCCGCGCAGAGCTGGAGGATGGCCACCTTGGAGGTCGTCCACGGGCTGCGGTTGGGCTTCTACTCGCAGTCGAGGCCCACGATGAGGCCCTCGCCGCCGCTGACGCGCGGGGCGGTGGCGCGGACGCTGCGGACCCACGTGTCGGCGGCGGCGGCGTCGCGGGTGACCGTGGTGTCGATCGCGGCGGAACCGAAGCGGACGGTGAGGTGGGTGGTGGGTGGGGAAATGGCGGAGGGCCTCAACATGTTGGCTTGCTTCTGGTGACTGGTGAGTGCGAAGAATCAAAGAGCATGGAGGCCTCGTATTTATACTAGTAGCGCTTAACTGAAGGTAATGCATGCATGGAGTTGATCCGTCTGGGTGGTTAATGTTGATGTTCAAACTCCATTTTGAAAGTCGGAGCGTCAAAGTGCAAGTCCAGTTTCCAAAGAGTCAGTCGTTTGAATAGGAGTACCTATAACGAAGCAAACACTAAAACCAGTGGGGAATTATGCTGGTTTTACACCTCCCATCCGTCCAAATCTTTGACCAATAAATTGTTGTCAGAAAGAAAAGAAAAGGAACCCTCTAGCTAGTAGTACTCTGTTTATACATGAAGATAAACCTTGTGATCGACCAATATTACTACCGAAATGGATTTGCTTCAGCCATTCATTTTCCAGGACACATGAAGATGTTATGGTTCGCATTTTCTGTATAAACAACCATTGATTTTTAAGGGCATGAACAATCGTATTATTTTCCATTACTATGTTGCTTTAATCATATTGTTCCTTTTTTTATTCTTCATCATCTCCTTGTAACTGGCACTGTCTGTTCGCGTGCTACTGCAGCTGAAGATGGCCCATGATCCCGCAAACCTGACAACCGTGCAACGGTGCAAGAACTAGCAAGGGCTTGTGCCGCGCAGGCAAACCATGCAGTTGCAGCGATGGGATTCCTCTCGTCGAAGGCGATCGATGTCAGTGAACTTCTGTACTAACTTGTAAGCCAGATAGACCATAGGCGTCAACGCAAGCATACCCCATCTGGTCCGTGTCAAGGTCATGCTTACCCCAGTAGATATTTAGGGACGCACATACTGAACGAGATTCAGGGATGATTATGGGTGGAAAATTAAGGAGTTGCCGCCAGATAGAAGATATACACAGTAGATATTTCCGATATAGCATAGCGGAACACATGGTCAACAAGAGGAAACAAGAGATATCGACATTAATTACTTCCCAAATTCAGGAAATCAATAAATCCATCCAGCCATGAGGAATACGTATTTCCAATTTTGCTCCGGTTCTTGTTCTGCCCACCATTCGGTTCTCCCATCTGTAGCTAAGCTAGTTTATCCAGGGAGATATGAAGGTTAGGCTATGGTATTGGGTCAAAATGTTCCAAGCCATTGGAGTGGCCGTGCTAGCTTCCTTGGCCATGCTTCAAGGAGGTTGTGACGCTGCAGGGACCGTGGTCAGAAGCATCTTCGTCAACCAGCACGGCGGTGCAGATTTCAAGTCCATCCAAGCAGCCGTCGACTCTGTGGCGTTCGGCAACGACCAGTGGATACGGATTCATGTCGCCGCGGGTACCTACAAGTAAGTAATTCGTGCATGCCTAGTGTAGTTTAGATGTAAGTTTTGGTCAAAGCGTTCTCTAGGAAGGTCTGTGTAGTTCAGATTTAAGTTTTGTTCAAAGTGTTCTCTAGGAAGTTCTATGTAGTTCAGATGTAAGTTATGTTACAAAATGTTCTCTAGGAAGTTCTATGTAGTTCAGATGTAAGTTTTGTTCAAAGTGTTGTCTAGGTTTGTGAAACAACTGACCATTGCTTCACTGCCGGCAAAGTCAACAATTCTAGTAGTCTGAAGGAATAAGTCTCTGTTCATAGTCATAGCAGAGTAATGGAGTTAATTTTGTCTCTGCTTTTACTCTCTTCCTTTTTTTTTGGGTACGCAAATTTCCTCTGCATCGATGCAGTGAACTTCACTGTCGATTGTTTTCTGAAAACTGTAGAATTTTTTCTGTTCGTCGGGAGAGCAGAGTAAGGAGGGCTAATACTGTGGCTTTGGTTTTCTTTTTTGCTCTCGGTGTTCAGTGAGAAGGTGACCATACCTCAGAACAAGAGCTTCATCCTACTGGAGGGCGAGGGCGGGTACCAGACGTCGATCGAGTGGGCGGACCACGCCGTGGGCGAGTCCGGCACGGCCGACTCCCCGACGTTCGCCGTGTTCGCCACCGACTTCATGGCGCGCGACATCACCTTCAAGGTCCGCCTCGCCTGTCGTCGTCACTCGTGTGCTACATATAAACCGCAAATTGCTCGCCTTGATTGTTTGCGCCGTGGAGTTACTCCTGCACAGAACACGTACAACACCGGCGGCGGCGGGCAAACGTCGCCGGCGGTGGCGGCGCTGGTGGCCGGCGACCGGGCGTCCTTCTACCGGTGCGGGTTCGCCAGCGTGCAGGACACGCTGTGCGACCTGGACGGTCGGCACTACTACGAGTCGTGCCGCATCGAGGGCGCCACCGACTTCATCTTCGGCAACGGCCGGACCATCTTCCGGGGCTGCCAGATCACCACGGCGGCGACGCCCTTCTCGCCGGGGTTCATCACGGCGCAGGGCCGGAGCAGCGCCGACGACCCCAGCGGGTTCGTGTTCTGGGACTGCACCGTGGGCGGCGTCACGCCCGCGTACCTGGGCCGCGCGTGGCGGGCATACGCACGGGTCGTCTTCTACCGGACCGACATGTCCAACGTCGTCGTCAGCCAGGGGTGGGACGCCTGGTCCTACAAGGGCAGCGAGTGAGTAGTATAGCTACTAGTAGTTGTTGGATCGGGAGCTAGCTTTCGCGTCGTTGCTACTTACCAGCCTGATCTGATCGTTTGATCGTGTTGCACGCTTGAATAATTTGCAGGGGCACGCTGATGATGGCGGAGGCGGAGTGCACGGGGCAGGGGGCCAACCGCACGGGGCGGGTGCCGTGGTCCAAGACGCTGACCGGCAACGAGCTCGCCAAGTTCATCGACCTCTCTTACGTCTCCGCGGACGGCTGGCTCGCCGCACAGCCACGCTAGAATTGACCGGGTGTAATTGACCACCAATAATGTGATGATGATTCACGAGACATTGTGTTGGCATACGGCTTTCAAGGGGGAAAAAAACGTGATGACCCAAAAACAAGCACCAAAACCTCCGACCTCTTTGATCGGTTACACAACGTTTCTTTACGGTAGTATTTCCCATCCTCTTTGCACTTCGATGCTGACGGACAGAGTTCTTTGGACATTGACTCTTCATGGCCAAGTGACATTTTCCTATAGTATCTCTTTGTTAAGCCGTGTTTGCATCGTGGATTCTTTCGCAAAGTTTTGTGCATCAACCATCATCTTTCATCTTCCATTCTCTTTTTCTCGATAAATAAATAAATTATGCTACAGGTCATTACGCTTCCAGGTGCAGTCAGTAGGAACCTAAATTTACAAAATTGCGTGCATACAATAGCTCAAGTTGTTTAGACAGATCACGACAGGTATTGAGCATTGGCTATTAAGAGCGAGTGCATCGCTTACATGTCTCAACGTCTGCATGCTGACGGCACTATCCAATGAGAGATCCCAGTTAGTTGCAACTGAGAAGCTAAGAAAGATCGCCCCGTGTGAGAAGTGAATGTTGCAGTTTGCTAATCATTGAGTAATTTTAGTATATAGTTTATTATGGGTGCAAACATGCCTACTGGGATCAAAGAGCGGGGAAATATGCGTAAATAACGAATGTTAAAAGGTGACAAACTCACGACTCTGAGCGCACAGTGACTTCAGCTCAAATAGGCTAGAATTAAATTCTATTTCCAGAGATGGAGCAATCAAATTGGAGAGCTACAACCAAAAAGATTGCTTCACATCCAAAACTTCAACTGAGAGAACCTTTTTTGAGATCATTGAGTTAAAACTTGTGGTAACGTGAAACAATAATCAAAATATCGTTTCAAGTATCAGATGTCCTAAAGGTTCATGGACAAAAATAGGACCAGATATTTGAATTTGCAACTTACATAAAACACACAACTGGTGCCGACTAGTGACTTCTTTCTCTCCTAATTCCATTAACAATCACACCTTCGATTTTTATGCAACTTTATGAAGTGTACAGACAGCTGGAAGACCTAGGTGATAATAATGCCGTCCTCAAAGAATAGCTCAATCTCACTTGGTGTAGAGGACATCCTCCCATGGGTGACGGTACAGTGGCTGCTTAAGCCTCTTCTGGTCAAAGGTGTGCCTGTGAATCCAAAGTAGCAAATTTGTCAGTAAAGTGAATAGTTATAAAATATACTTGAACTTACAAAGAAAATGGTTATGTAACTCCACCGCAGTCTAAATGAAAGAAAGAAATAGGAATCAGTTGTCGAAGAATAGTACTCACCCAATCAAACCAATTGAACGGGCAAGCACAAAGAGCCCGTTGAGATAGCCAATCTCGACAATCTCATCAATCTCTTGTTTGCTGAACATTCCACTTCCAGAAAGAAGATCCAAGAAAAGGGACCCAATCGCACCATCGACATTCAGAACCAAATTGTTGGCTTTTGATAGGGTGTAGGTCTCAACCTGAACAGCGTACTCCATGTACTTGACTGAAGGGAAATGTGTGTGAGCATACTTCTGTAGAAGCTGCACACGCTTGTCCCTGTTGTCTCTGCTCTTGATCCTAATCACAGAGGCAAGTGAACTTAGCCCAAAGCTCAAATGCATAACAGGTCATATTATAAGATGTCCTTTAAGGAAGTGCATTTGTATCTTTTAAACACAATCAGGTGAAGAGATTGTTGTGATGTCATTGTGACAAGGATAAATGTGGTATACCTGTGACCAATCCCAGGAACACGGATTCCCTTCTTTTTCATGCCCTCAACAAACTCATAAGGGGTGAGGCTCTACAAGCATTTGATAAGGATTCGGTTAAGCTGATTAATTATTAAGAAACAAATGGAACATGGGGTGGCAAAAAAGAAGGACACAAAATGGCTCACCCTATCATATGCATCTTTGAAGTACCGTGCGGCGTCATCAATTGCACCACCAAAACGGGGGCCGATTGTCAATAATCCTGCGATAATTTCATTCAATCTGTTACCTTTTTTGTCGCAAACCATAATATCTATCATGTTTTGTACCAAATGGCATTTATATGTTTTGCATGTACAAATCAAACAAGCTCACCAGACACCAAGCTGGAAACAAGGTCCTTTCCAGCCCTAGCAGTAACTATAGAGTTATGGGCACCCGAAACACAAGGGCCATGGTCAGCACAAAGCATGATGCACATCTGCGAAGCAAAAACCCATTTTTAAACCAAATGAATGTTGTGTATGGGAAACAATGCAGGTCAAGTTACAGAGCCTAGAAATGCTCAAGGAAAAATTACGAATCTAGAAGAGCGATAATGTTGTGAAGAAAAAGGAATATCCATATTACATCTTGCTCATAACTTACCTCAATAAACTGAGTGCAGTAACGAGGGAGGCTGCGCTTGAACCACAAAAGAGAAATGACATCACCAACTCCAAAGCCCTGTTCAATAATTGTGGACATTGGTACACCAGCGTAGCAAGGTTCCTCACCTGCATCATGACACCTTCATTACTTCCCATGGGAGGGCAAGACAAAGGTCCAATGTGTAGAGTATATATAGAAAAGGAAGTCACCACTAATCTAATCTAACCTCTGTCATCCGAGATAGTAGAGATAATGTGTGTAGGAGCTCGGACCTTCCCACTCTTAATCGCAGTCTTAAGATCCTCTGGAATGGGAGGAGGTGTGATCTCCGCCACAGGGGAAATCTTTCCATCTTCGACCTGCCAGTTATTTTACAACCGCATAAGCTTGCTTCCATATTACATATCGACCAAAGTAAAAGTAATACTTGAAAGATTACAATCACGGGGCATTAAGATATAAAACATACCAGTTTCTCAAACGTCTCCTTAATTGCACTTTCAAGGGCTTCATATGACGTAGGCACAACTGCCCCAGCATCCCTTAGTGCCTGATTCTTAGCCTGTGCTGATTCTAACTCACCGCCACTCTTTGCACCCTGTTATGCCCAAACAAGAAAGGACCCCTGCGCAGTAAGTGTACTGTTCTCCTGATATAAATTGGGGTGACAAGATACGTTCAAAACTTACAGCATGGCCGAACTGTACTTCAGATTTGAATAGACGCGCACATGTCCCACTAACCCATGCAACAACTGGTTTCTGTACCTTCCCTTGTTTCAAGGCTTCAACAAGTGAGTACTCGTCCCTTCCACCAAGCTCTCCAAGAACAACCATCATTTTAACCTAAAGCCAATAAACACAGAGTGCAACAAGAACTTATTTGCATTGCAATACTTTATATCTCGACTACAATTGATGCATCGAAGGCCTTAATGTTTGCACTAATATATGAATGAAGAAGTTACAGGAGTTCATATGTCAAACCTGTGGTATGTTGTTAAATCGCAGAATGTGATCTGATAGAGTTGAGCCAGGGAAAACATCCCCTCCAATTGCAATTCCTGAACATGTTACAGGTAAAGTTAGAAGATGTACTCCTTATGCATAAATGTCACATTTATCCACCAACATACCTTCATAAATACCATCTGTCACTCTGGCAATGGTGTTGTACATCTCATTTGACATGCCACCCTACAAGCATCCAAAAGCACAATTAATGTTTAGACATGCAGAAGAGTCAAAATTTAATAAAAGGAAAGAAAGTTCAGTAATTGGAGCCAAAAGTTACTTATATATGCATTCACTTTATGTGCTTTAATCTATATTCAAAATTCTTAAAAAGCTATTTTAATATTTGAGCAATCATGCATACAAGCAACAATAATGTTTCTTTTACTAACTGTTACTACAAGAACCATATTGATATTTTCTCTATTTTAATTTCGTTTTTTGGCATGTTTAACACACTAGCTTATTTTGTGTTTCAGCTGTCGACTACCCAAATTTACTGCAACAAAAGGCATTGCATTGATACATGTAGACAAGCAAATATGTCAAGTGAAGAAGGGCATAAAGGCTGTACCGATTTGGACACAAAACCAACAGATCCAGGCCTGTAAAGCTTGCATTGAATTATGTTGTCAATGGTTCCAGCAGTATCACCAATCTTGAAAGCGCCAGCTTGGATTCCTCCAACTGTTGCAGGTCCAATGATGACCTGAAAGAATGAAATAACAATAAATTGACAAATATGCAAGCAAAACATCACCATGTAACAGTTTGACAGATAGGACATAAAGGAGCATGCCAATAGTAATATCTGGGATGCAACGAACAATCCAGAAGTCATTATGGTGTTTATAAAATTTTCTAGAAGGTTGAGGTCCTATATTAATATGAAGTGTACTGCTTCGTGATGCCAATTTGCAGATGAAACTGCATGTTTGACAAGCAGCAAATTAATGTCCTTACCTTGTTATTAGCTCTCGCGTAACTAATAAGCTGTTTTGTGTCTGATTCAGGAACACCTTCAGCAATAATGGCTACCACTCTTATTGTTGGCTGCTTCAAAGCTGCCATTGAAGAGGCAGCAGCACTGAAAATTTTGTAAATACAGTTACCATGTGGTGGCAGGAAAAAATCATGCTCTTTCACAAAATGGATATTGAAATTATAACAAACCTCCGGAAGGATGCAAAGTTGATAAAAACATCAGCGGTTGGGTGTGCATTGCAGGCAGCTTCAATTCTATATATATTAAAAAAAAAACAAGTAAATGCCAATTCTTCTAGCAATTGGATAGCATACTCATCTCCACCCAAAAAATCTTCCTCAATGAGGTAGAGACTCACGTAGGATGAACTGGAATAGCAATTTCCTCTTGTCCAAAGAAAAGTTTCTGAAACCCGTCAGAACCAGGGTTGATAATTCCAGCAACAGAAGGTGTTTCTCTCCCTGTAAAAGAAGGCAAAGTCAGCAAGTGAGAAGCAAATCAGGAATGATATGTGATCCTTGTAAACCAAAATAAAGAGGTGATGCGTACCACAGAGGAAATCAAAATCAAGCATCCGCTGGATCGGAAGTTGCTTATAATTGTAGAATAATGCTTGGGTGGTCTTTGAGAAAATTTGACCTGTCGCCATGATTTACTTCACCTGCACAAAAAGTGAACAGAATATGATAAAAAAAGTTATAAAATCGAAAACATGAAATCATAAGTTGTAGGACTCCCCATTCCATTGTGCAACAATCTTTGTAGAATGCTACAACAGCAATAAACATCTTTGCGAAAAGACTTTGGGTTGAATATGTAACATGACTTAACAAAATGACAAACAGAAAATTCAGCTGATATTATTTATGCCTGTAAAATCATTCTAGTGATCAAAAGAAAGTCCATCCTAAGTATTCAAGTCTGCAACAGATGGCCCAAATGTCATGACGACTGAGGATCATTTTTTTTTCTGTAACTACAGTACTACCAACGTAATAGTGAACTCAATGTGATAAAGTGGAAAAATAAACAGCTGCCAAAAGGGAGCTCAAATGTGTGGAAAACAGAGAAAAAAAAAAGACAGCGCCCGCTTGTTACTGCTTGTTACAACACAACATGTTACAAAAACATCATCATTGTGCTCACATTGCTTTTGTTACTGTTTATGGTCCAAATCGACAATTAAGTTTGACTTCCTAAACACTCAACTTGGATGGACATTAATAATGTATGACACAAAGGGTATACACTGACGGTAGCAGGGGAAAAGGTAATAACAGAACAAGACAGATGGTTCTCAAAAAATCCATCTGAGCAATATAAGACCAACTTTTCACAACAACCTGCAGAACCGACAAAAAAATACAAAGGAATAATGCAAAGAATATTAATCACGTAATCTCAAAGCTACTTAAGATGACCATGCTAAAATTCAAAAGCTCTTAGTCCACGTG
The DNA here is from genome assembly GCA_000970635.1 of Eragrostis tef. Classification (NCBI taxonomy): domain Eukaryota; kingdom Viridiplantae; phylum Streptophyta; class Magnoliopsida; order Poales; family Poaceae; genus Eragrostis; species Eragrostis tef. The sequence goes on along the minus strand of LAPY01000519.1, from coordinate 175,447 downwards.
TGAGCTTGCTTTTAAAACCTCAACAACCTGCTAAAACAGGACACTCGATGACCTAGAAAATACTGCTCTGCTCACTGATCAAAATTGCACCGTAATAGAAACTGAACTGAAACCTGAGCAGAGCACCGGATCCTAAGTGTGATACACCACAACAATCAGTTCGTATGATTGCCCAACTACTTTGACCCTTCACCATGTAAGAAATAAAGAAAACTATCCATTATAGCATACAGGCTTTCCAAATCTCACGTTTCCTACCACCCAAAATTCACTAGTTACTATGCTCAAATCCCAGTAAGACGCTACCATTCCTACAAGATCATAGGTTTCTTCCAGCCATCATTTCCAAACAATCATAACCAGTACAGAACCACCATCGACGACCAAGCAAACAGAACGTCAGCGACCTTTAAGGACCCGACAAAATTTCAAAACCTTGCTAATTTCCACTACCAACCCACGAGATCTCATCAGATCCATACAAAAATCGCAGTCACGCAGTCCAAATCCAAGTATCTCACAAAAACCCCAGTACTCCTCAGAGCACCACGGAGCAGTCCCTCGAAATAAGAAACAAGCTCGCGCGCTAAGGGACCATTCCCCGTCGAATTCAGATCAGGCAGGGCAGGTGCTGGCAGCCCATTCCAGCCGAAACACCAACCCCGGACTAAATCCCGCACAAGACCCGCGGCGCGGCGATCCGACCCGCCAGGCGCTCGGCCTAATGCCGCAGAGCGCGAGAGCAGCAGCATGGCAGCAGAAAAAGTTGGAATGCGAGCGTCTCCGAGGGGAGGAAGTTGCGAACCTTGCGGGGCGCGGGCGAAGCCAGGCGGAGGCGGTGGCTCGTCGGAGATCAGTACGGGCGGAGCAGAGCAGAGGCGGACGGAGCTCAGGCGGAAGCAGAGGAGGGCTTTATAGTGGCGGGTAGGGGTTGGGACCGGTGAGGAGTAGGCGAAGGCGAGCGACGCACTCCCCATCTACCCCCGGAGAAGCCCCGCCCCACGGCGCCCTGAACGTTGCCTGGACCTGGTCCAGGAGCCGTTAGAACCGGGTTAAGCTTAACCGTCAGATATGGGGGTGGCAAATTCTCCCCATTGTCGTACACGTGGTAGAGCTCCGTAGAAAGCTGTCTCATTCCCCGTCAAATCGTCCACGCCGCAACACGCTAAAGCCGTTGCCTAAATGCAAAGTGCGGGATGATTTTCAAAAGAAAAAAAATAAAGAGATGCTCAGTTCTACTCGAATTGTCTTTCTTCAAAAAACATGCTCAATGAATGATAGAGGCATAAGATTTAAGTTTAAAGAGGTCACCATAGGTGCACTTCTCACTCTTCCTAAGTTGGAGAGTCAAATTACTCTTCCTAAGTTATAGAGTCAAATTACTCGGACCTAAATGTACAGATTCCATACACCAAAAGAATCAAGCATTTGTTGAGTATTTGACAAACAGATTGCATAGACGTCCTTTAAGCGATCCGAGACATTTTTGTCTCTAGCTCAGATTGAATAGTTGGATGAATATGATCACAGAAACTCTGTTGCCGACTGACTACTACGATGACACCATATATCATAGGCAATCGATGCAAATTACAATCCATGGCCGTACTTTCACCCCCTCGTGTTCGTTTTCCTTTTTTGCTTGTGGCAGATACCCATGTTACAATTTTACCGTGCAGCAAATTTACCATAAGTTTTAATGTATTCACAATTTGTGATCATTAGCTCTTGTTTTCTAAACATATCATATGTTCGATATCGATGGCTCAAATTAAGGCAGCAGCATAGCACCAACATGGAAACAATGCTTTATGACAAATAATATATACTCGCGTTTCAAATTACATGTCATTTGCCTATGAACCAGCTGGTAGTATATCTTAATGTTTGAAACAGAGATTGGTCTTGACAAAAGTTACAAGAACACAAAGCCCGGGCATATGTATCATGCGTCCTTTAGGCCATAAATATCGGTTGGACTTGAGTTATCATGGCATAAACAATGTCTTGTATCAATTGCATTCGAGTCAATCTCTCTTTTTTTTTGTATATACTACATATGCAAAGCGAGGATAAACTAATTTTAAAAGGTGTTTTGTGTGCACATTTTTTAGTTTGATGACTGACCTTAATGTTACACCTTATAGGGATGTACTACATTTTTTAGTCTCTCTTTTTAGTAGTCTTCAACGTTAGTAACATATGTCGATGACTGAGGTGAGATATGTGTTCTTTCACCTTCGCAATGGATTAGCGAATGGCGTAAACAATTACATTGATTTAGCATGAGTTCACGGCTTCTTTAAATTCATCGCAACGGCAACGACACCCTCACTATGAGTTTGTGGAGCAGTTTGACAAGAAGCCATAGATTTTTGCAAAAAAAAAGAAAATGTTGTCATTGTTCATGAAATTCGTCTATGCGAAAAAAATCCTATATTACCAAAGCTACTCAGGGGTCCATTACAATTCCTGAACTAAGGAGTGAATAAGTAACTTCCAGCATTTTGCAATAGAATAATACCACGCTAATATTGTGTTGTTTGCACCCTGTCCTCTCGTTTTCGGAAAACATTTGAATTTGCTTAGCCTGGAAAGGCATTTTTCGTAAAGTGTAATTGTTCTTTAGCAAAATAAAGGAAAAAAATTAGTTATTGCTGGACACAAAGTCTACAATAAATAGCAGGCAACAATGCAATTCTCCTATGTACTCCGTAGTTTCAGTCGTTCAAAGCATTCGGGGCATGCGCCATTGGCCACAAAGTCATAAGTTATCCATCGAAGTCCATGGTTTTGGGCACGTGGTCTATACGGCGGGTTTACGTAGGTCCGCCACAGCCGAGCAACGCCGTTTAGACCACACATCGACGTCCATGGTGTGGGCGCACGGTCTATACGGCGCTCTCGCTGACCGCCGGGCCACGCGGTTTTACGTGGGCCCGCCACAGCCGAGCAACGCCGTTTAGACCACACATCGACGTCCATGGTGTGGGCGCACGGTCTATACGGCGCTCTCGCTGACCGCCGGGCCACGAGTGACAGGGACGCGTCCACAAGCCAGCGTCGCGCACGAAACCCGTATTGACCGTCGCGGTTCGCTGGGCACGTGCGAGGGGGGTGGCTCGATTAGGCGCGGCGGCGCCACTGGTCTGGTTGTTGAATTGAGTGAATAATCAGCAGCGGGAGATCGCCCGAATCCGTGGCTGCTCGGGATCTTAAATTGCAAGCGTGGCCAGTGGACGGTGGGCCCAGGGGAGGGTGTGGAGTAAGCGGGGTCCGCATGTCATCGACTCAATCTTGGGCAGGCCAGTTTCGGTTAGGCGAGAGCGAGCGCTTTTAATTGGGTGGAGATCCCGAGGCTGCGGCTTGACGTGCTGTCGACGGCCGGGGTTCAGGTCTCCTGTGTGGGGCCCGGGGGCAGGGAGAGAGTTCCGTTCGAAATCTGCGCATGGCTTCGGTACAAGTGGAGTGTAGATGGTAGCTGTACCCTGGGTTCCTCGGATCGGTCGGTGGCTTTGACTGACCTACAACAGAAAAAGGCCCTTTTTACTGTTTTTTTAGATTGTAGCAGTAGTACTGCTTTTCCTGTAATCTTTTTTGTCCTGCCGGCACGAACAAACTGATTTCTGTTTTTCAGAAGTCCTCAACTTATGAAAGCTTGCCATCACATGAGTTCTCTCTTTTATCCAATTCCTACGTTTCTTTTTTTAAGATAATTGAAATATTGTATTAATCCCAATTTTGGTTTTTAAGGAAACTGCAACCACACTGGCAGAGGCATTACAATGCTTACTCAGTCACAGCACCAGCGTCACAAGAGGCTTGTTTGGATTGTGCCAGCACAGCTGGCCAGGCATCAATCGTGGCCTCAGGCAGTTCGTTTCGTTTAGGACTAAAGTTTAGGTCGGAGAATCTTGCTATTTAAGGGTATTAAATAAAGTATAATTTCAAAACTAATTTTAGAACACTGTGCCAATTCACAAGGCGAATCTAATAAGAGTAATTAAGCCGCGATTAGACGATGGTTACTGTAGCATCACTGTAACAAAACATAGATTAATTAGGCTCATTAGATAGATCTCGTAAATTACCACTCATCTGTAAAAAGATTTTGTCATTAGACTTTATTTAATACTTTTAAATAGCAAGATTCTTCAGACTAAACTTTAGGACTAAATGAAACGAACAGAGATGCATCAGGCTACCTCTAGAGTTATCGCTGCACCCAAAAGATAGTACTACCTCACTTGTAATTTCAGTCCCAACTCCCAAGCTTATTTGGCCAAGGTGAGGCGATCATCTTCAGAATTTCACAACGTGTAACCGCCAGTGAACTGTCAGTTTATTTGCTTAATTAGCTCTACACTGGAAGCTGACCGCATCACTGTTTGATGGATTCCCGAGTTGACAAGCATTTACGTACACCCCGCCCTATATTTCGTTAGGAACAATGCAAATCTAACCAAAACAGAATCACGTAAAGCGACTGGTCAGCAGGCATGTCGCAATCGAGCTGTTAAGTTCATGGCTATACGAAGTTATTACGCCAAAACAGAATCACGTAAAGCGACTGGTCAGCAGGCATGTCGCAATCGAGCTGTTAAGTTCATGGGCAGGGCAACGCTCTTGGACGCTAACTCCCAACAAAACCAGTAGGCGTCGATGTGCGGCCAGCTCCACGTAGCAGTCCGCTCACCAAATGACTCCTTTAATTATTGCCTCGCTGCTGCACGCAGAAAGGAACTGTTTGTGCCAAAATTTATCGACAAACAAACGTTTGGTTGGTTGCTGGTAGCTTGGTACAGATCTCATACCAGATCAGTGTTCTTTTCGTTTAATATTCTTGCAGAGCCTTCAAGTCAAAGCAAGTAAACTGAGTAGGTTGTCTCACGAAGGAACAGAAAATGAATAATGATAAGCTGTTAGTACTAATCAGTTAGTTATGTGGCCATAGACAACGACAGTGCAGAAAATTAAAAATGTCAGGAAAATGTATTTTTGTTCTTGACGGGTGGGTGGTGGTATTACTGAGGTACTAACTTGATTTAGTGAAAGAGTAAAGCATGAAAGGTCTTGTCCATATACTTTTGGATTTGGCCGTCGTACTTGGAATACTATAAGTTACAACTAACTCATCAAGCCTCCAAAAAGAAATCGTCAGCTACGAAGCAATTGAGTTAGCTACGGAGCATTTCACAATAAAGAGCAAGATACATGAATGATCACTGTCATGGGTGAAGAACAATCAGATGGAGTTAACGCCAAAATTTTGCAAACAATATCGCTGAGTGTGAAATTTGGCCAGGCTGGAAATTGATCGCAATGTTGGATGTCCAGGCATAATAAATTGTGTGTATACGCCACATCTCCAAATATGTAGGGCCTTGAAGCTAAGGATCGTATTGACACGGTTGAGCAAGTTAGTTGGCAACATTTAGATCCATATCATTCATGCCCTCAACCCTCTTTCCACCGCCACCTCGTGGTGACCGCCTTCTCGGCCTTTTCCCACCTTTTTTGCCATCTCCGGAAGCTCATCATCCCCTCTTCGTTGTTCCTCACTTCAGGTTCCGTTCGTGACCGTACTTGCATAATAGCGGCTCAACCCGTCCGCATATAGCCAAAACGTTCAACTTTGACCATCAAGAAAGAAACAACACGTAACAAACTCATCTTTTCTAGTCAAGGCACTGCACTCACTGGTATGAAACCAGGTCACCCTGTGTTATGATATGAGATATTACATCTACCAGATAAAAATATGGATTAAGACATGTCACCAGTATGCTATTAAATGGTTTATGATCATGAGTTTACGTGATGACTTTGGAAACAGATTCAATGGAAGTGCTTTCTGGTATTACAGGAAAATAGGCAGCAGAATCTAGTGCCTTTAAAACTGTACACAGTGCTATCATACAACACCTGGTATGACTACACGCCCAGCTTTGGCGTCAAAATTTGTAGCCAGTCATGTCACAGAACATCAACTGCAAGAGTTCTTTTCATCTTCAAAATGAACCGAGAGAGGAAGTGAACGTCTATTGTCTAATCCTGACCTGTTCAACCTGTCAGTGCTCATTTCACCGCGCCTAATCTGAATCTATTTTGCACTTTTACACTCTCTTTCTTGTTATATTCTTCCGTGGTTCCTTTTTCGGCGCAGCCCCTGAACCTAGGGAAGTCATTCCTACAGCACTTTGGTACAAGTCCTTTAACCTGTAGATACCAAAATGTCAACTGAAGTCGTTATAATCCCGATATTATGCAAACACAAGGAAATTTACTTTGATATAGCTGCAAACCTTGGCATGCTGATCACTAGAGCAATCACAGAAACTCCAACTACGAGTGGGAAAACTGGTGCCGGATCCAGTTCCTGCATTGTATAAAAGATTACATGGCATCCTAAACAGACGAAAATGCAATAAACTTGACTTCAATAACATAACAAAGTTTCAGGTAAACTAATGGTTTGTCTGTATATGCCAAAATTAGACCACAAATGTAAATCTAACTGCTGGTAACAAGTAACAAGATAATTCCACAACAATTACCGTCTAGATCTCATCTCTTCCGGTTCAAGGGTGGAAGCAAATTACCAAAGATGATGCTATTGTGTGATAAGTTACCTGCTTATGATGGCGCTCTTCTGTTTTATATTTAAGGGGACCAACATGAATTTGAGGTTGCTTTTCCAGGTCTACTTCAACGATCTCTGATTCAAATCTGTGGGTATGTGATGGAAGGCCAGATCGGATCTGAACGAGATGCTTGCCCTTCGGCAAATCTCGCACTTCAAAGTAGTAGGAAAGGGGAACAGGAAGTACAGATTCTACTCTAGAAGGATCGGCTGCGGATCTGATTTCAATAGACAGGTGTGGCTGCAATGTATCAATGCCATCCCCTTCGACATGACCACTCAAAATTGTTACTTCTGGGCGTTCAAAAACCACAAAATCAATACCAGTGATGTCTTCCTGACCAACCTGAAAATGCACAGAAGCACAGAGCCACAAAATTTATTCTTGTTTTTTTATAATTAAATTTTATTCTTGTTAAGCATAAACAGCACAAGCACAATAAATATGAGATAATGATATGCTGCAAATGCTATGGGCAATGGACAAATGGACTTCAAAAATAATTGTATATTACAACTTACATCAACTGACACATATTCGGGCGAAGCACGCTCAACTGCTGCAAATCCAAAATTATCTTTTGCAACTACTCTTATAGAGTAAGTTGAGCCAGGCACAAGTCCCCTAAGACGAAACCTGCCAAAAGTATCAGTAATAGCTTCCTCATAATAACCTTTGGATTCAGATCTTGCCTCAACAAAAACACCCTCCTTTGGTTGTCCAGTCAGCAGTGTTACAGAACCCATGGCACTACATTGAAATGTTGGTTCAGTTAACAGTGTAATATTGGCTGCAAATCAGATTTAGCTATGCACATTAAAAGAAATAATTTTCAGAACAGAAGCATGGATTCGATAACGGCAGATTAGTTAAGCACTTCAAATTCACATGCCGCAGCAAAATAATAGAACATAGGCTTACGCAAGCTATTCACTAATGTGACCTACTGACATATATCTCAATAAATACAATTTGAGAGCCATGTGAAACTAAAATACGCATCAGTGGTAGGTCGACCACTCTGCCCCTCTTGTCTCCCAATGTAGCAAACATAGTGGAACATTACCCGAAATAAAACTAAACATATGATAAATTTACTTTTATTTTGCACATATTTGAAAAAGTACTTATGTTTTTTTATTACATGCTGCTTTTAAAAATATATAAGGCCTTGCTTGACTGTGCTTGCTCCTAAAATTGATCTGCAGTATTCTAGAAACGAGAAAATGAACTTTGAATATAGCTATCTTTAAAAGTATATCTTTATAGCCAGTAACCACGTGAACATGCATTCAAATACAAAAGCTACAAAGGTGACAAGGCGAGGGAACATCTTGTGCTTGAGATACCAGCAAACTGAAATGCTTAGAGGAAATGCAAGTGGGGTAAAAACAGAAGAGTAAAAAATAATTTGAAGGAAAACAGAGAGGCCACGACTTTGGAAATGATATTGACTTTTCAGAAAACACGGTGGCCCTATGATCAAGATGATATCTGAAATGCTAGTCCCGGTGCATGACAATTTACAACAAGAACGCTACAGCAGATAACAAGCATTGAGAGTGTTAAGATATTCACGGTTATCATTTCTCCTTGGTTCAAAAAACTTGTTTGCATAGATAAGCAATGTTATTGCAACTCCGATGAGCAAGTTTTCCATGTACAATTATGATGTCAAAGGCTTACAGACTGATAGAACTCTCCCCCTCTCTTGACCAAAGGAGCTGGAGAGGATACCAATTTAGTGCAAAGAGGCAGTCCTTTTCATGAATCTGAGCAAGAAAGGTAACGGACATGGAGGGAGGAGGGAGCCTTAACC
>LAPY01000519.1:147682-163387 GCA_000970635.1 Eragrostis tef | reverse complement strand
GCGACATGTGGCCAAGCCTTCTGCTCAGACTCTCAGCTAAGGATTTTAGGTCCAGGTCGAAGAGCGATGGCGCCACAAAAGATTGAACAGCCTCCTCCTTCTCTTTCGCTTCGCATCTTGCCTTAACCAGATGGACCAATTCTCTGAGGCTCATATCAGAGTAGGAATTCGGTGGTAAATTGGCAACAGAAGCCATGGGAAGGATCGTTGGCAATCTGATACCAGATGTAATGAGGGGGATGGAAAGGATAATTAGGCCTTATGCTTTGCCTAGAGCTTGAGAGATATTGGGGGATTGGGAGAATTGTTCTTCATTGCTTGATTGATTGATTGCTTGATTCCTTCAAATGACCGCCGTGGCTCTCTTTATATAGAGGGAGAGCCGGCCCTAATCCTAACCAGCTAATCTTATCTCTAACTGACCTAACTTGAGGGATAAGTAAGGGCGGCGCTACAGTAATCGCGCCGCTACAGTACCATGGGCCGCTACAGTACCAAGCCCAAAGGCCTGCCCATAACAGTGATGCAAAGTATTAGAACAAAAAGGAAGCATGGATAGGAGGGAAGCACCTTAAGAAGAGGTCGGAGATAGAAACTTCCAGGAAATAAGTTGTCAAAACTGAAAGTTCCAACAGAACTACTAATTGAGTTATTTCTGTAGCCTTCTTCACCACTCAAAGATAATAATACTGACGGTAACAGCTCAGCATCCTTTTCACCATAGATCCGCACTAAAATCTGACCTAACTTTTGACAAGCGAAGGTGTATGGGCCAGTTTGCTTGAGATGATAACCATCCTGCAGGAAGGTCGATAATGATCAGACAGAAAATTCAACAAAGCGCCTCACTTAAGATTGTTGATTAAGGATTCATAGCTATGTTGCATTAAAAATGTTCCTAGTTATCATCAGCCAGAGTTAAGAAGGTTCTCAAATAAGCACTCAAGTAATAATAACATCACAACCACAAGAATGAAATAGGGCAGCGAAAGATTTCCTAGTTTCAGCTAAGAAGTTTAACCTAAAATAACTCACTAATATACGAGTAGAAAATGAAAAGAATAAGCATACATTAAACTTAAGCCTTGTCATTGCTTCTTAGTTGGGAAGAAGGGAAAGACAGGTTCTACCACTAACAAAAATCAAAAGTGCAAAAGCACAGCTGGTCAGTCTGACGTGTTTCGATGACATGTGCTTAGAAAAAGCATTCTTTTATAAAGGGTTTTTTTTTTCTAAGGCAGCATACCCACTGTAGCACACTACCGACCACCACACTGTACTGCATTACAGCACTACAGCATCTTGTGCTTATGCAATGGAAGAATAGTTAGAACTATTAGAATAAACATATGTTTAAAATATAATACGAACCTTTGCAGCTTCAACTTTATACTCTATATCATCGTACAAGGGACCTGCAACAAATGATCCATCAGAATCTGTCTTTGTCTCTGCTGCTACATCCCCTTTCCCCAGTTGAGCATAGATGCTATTCCCAACTGCTATAATCTTTACGTCAACATCAGGAGTTGCAGGCGAAACTGATCCTTCAAGGTATACACCAGTTTTTGCGGTGATTGATGGGACAGTATCTTGGCATCCATTCACGGAAACTGAATACTGCAGTTTAAACATCACAATATGTTACAAGCATGTTTCGAGTAAAAAGAGATCACTAATCAATCATTACTCACCTGCTGTCTTGCTGGATAAAAGAGGATCTTTTTCCTTCTAGTGCTGCAAATGGTGAATCATGTAAGCAGAATAAATAAATTCGCATAATTGTTTACTAATCAAAGAAAACCAATCTCTCTTCAAAATCCCCAACACGGTAAACAATGGTTCTTGGCAGAACAAACTTTCAGGTCAGCAGAACTAGAAATTAAATAACTTCCAGATAAAGACATTATTCCAGTTAGTGGGTATCCACAGTTGAACAATGTACCTAGAATCATGAGGGACAAAGATGAAGTCCTCGCCAAGGTCAGCCCAAATAGAATACTCAAAGACAGTAAATCCACTTTGAGAACTCTTTCCGTGAACAAAGGTTGTGGAGATCTTTCCGAAGAAAGTGCCATCACTTTTAAAGGCATCAACAACAATATCTTCAGAACTGATTTGTACGTGAACGCCAGCCTCCACATGAATTTCGCCTTTTACAAGATACTTCTTTGCGCTGATATGAACCGGCTAAAAGGTAAACTTAATGTTAGTCAAACTGCACTTTCTTGGAATATCTATAAGTGTAAATAGGCAAGCATCCCACCATTGGATTCGCTGTATCAAACGAAACAGATGAGCTCCCAAAGGAAATGCATGAATTAATCAAATGAATCTCATGTTGGCCTGGAGTTTCTACACATATCCTTTGAGATCCTTTCTGTAAAAAATGAAGTGGATTGTGTTAACCAAAGTCCAACGGTTTTATTGAATCAAACCTGATGTGGATTCATGTAGTCACAAGGGTGGACCTTTATCAACAAGTCAAGTTTAGAAGAATCTGGCTGATGAACGTATGCTTCAGTGTCGTGAGTTGAAACTAGCTCAATCCAGTATCCCTTTTGTACAAACACAACTTCTCTCACATCATCAGTGCCAACATCTATATCCAAGGCATTTTGGTCCCAACACCAATCATCCTTTGACGATCCCTCAGACGAAGAATGCTTCACCTGGATGGAAGATGCAGCCTCATAAACTAGAAAATATCAGCAAACAACACAACTGAGACAATTACAAAAAGTTTTACCTCCATACGATATTTTCCAGGAAATACTTTGGTGAACATAAAATTGACATTATCTTGCTCCAAAGTAGTAGTCCTTCTTTCCTGCTCGATACCCCCAGCTATCCTAACAAGCGAAACCAGAATATTTTGGTTGCATTGCTCTTTGCATTGGACTCTACCATGAATGTTGACTTGCGACTGCCAGCAAAGAGGTTATCCTCTCAGATATTATCTCAAACTAGAAATCATCTATTGAACTGAATCAGCAGGAACATAGTCAAAAGAAACACCCTTGCGTACCTGAGAGAACTCCAGATCAAGCAATGGGCTATTGACATTGACATCAATAGATCCGGGTGAAAACATAAGACTAGAAGAGCGTTCAGTATCTACAGGTAAAGCAGATAACTTGTATTCACCAGCAGGAACCTACAAAATTTCACAAGGATCTTAACAACTGCTTCAATTAGAATATTCTATGTATATATTCATTCATACTAATAAAATCCTTTGAAAAATTCTTAGTGGAACTCTTGAGTCCCTTTTGCCACAAGCTCAGAGTTTGAGTCCCTTTTGCCTTTCTATTGTTAAATTAAACATAAATAATATGCAAGATAAAACTACTCCAAAAAATGTGAAGCAAACCATGTTTTCATAAATAAAGAAAATATCCAAACACAACCAAACTCCCAATTATTACTTGAAACTATAGATAATTTCACCCCAAAACAAAAAAAAAGAGCACCTACCTCAAAGCAAAATCTTCCGTTTTCACCCACAAGTTTCCTCTGCGGCTTTACGTTTTCAGGTCCATGTGTTAAAGTCACCTACAATCCTCGTCAAAAGCGTAGGAATTATGTTTTTGTAATGATCCCAGTGAAACAAACAGAAAGTCAAGATATTACCATGGCTTTTGAATTCGGGGTCACTGTTCGAACAGTACCACATACATCATATCTAACTGACTTGATATCATCAATGTTGGCAATGTTTGGCAATATCTAAAGAAAATATACTATTTAGTCACAAGGAGTTGGGACATTACAAGTGTAGATGTAACTGAATTTAAGATTCCCTCAAGCACACTCAAAGTTACCATGAAATCCTCCAAACGGTTGAACTTATAGTGATCCTTCTCGGCGGTTATAGTATACTTCTTGGATGTAACCTAGACAAGGGCAGTACAAAAGACTATTTAGCAAGGACAGTAGCAAGTTAAATTTTAAGCACCGTATATACACTGCAATCAAGAAAGCAAATCAACCAGTTCTGTCCGTTCATAAATTTGAGATATTAAGTACAGATGTTTGCAAAATTATGAACTTGCCCATCTCAATAATCTGACAGTTCAGGGTCATCTGATAACCATTAACCAGAGCTGAGCAGAGAAAAGTTAAAGCCATTGTATAAAACCATTACAAGATGTATTATTTCTCCCGGTGTTACATTGCAGAACATATATCAATTGTGTCATCAAGTCATGAACATGTACTGATCATATCACTGTCAGATCAAGTACCATGCTGTATTTAATTAGATACAAAAAAAAGGTTTATTTATCCAGCCAAACACCACACTTTGAGTGATTAGATGCACAGGCATTGAAGTACTGACATAAGAATGATGCAAGTGAAAAACATAATCTTGTATGCAAACTGTACAAAATGAAGGCATGACCCAAGCCCAACAACCTAAACTTTTTAATCCCAAGTTCATGAGATCACTGGCTAGAATTGCCCATTCATTAACTTTATTAGAAATCCATTGCCGTTCAAGAATTACAAAGAGAATGAAACTAGCAAAGCTGGTCAAAGTGAAAGTACTGTTTTCCCTGAGTCATAGAATGAGTATCCAAACACAAAGAAAATAAGACCAGGCTCAGCATCATGATACAAAGAAAGGTGCCACGAATATGAGAAGAAACTTCAACTATCAACAGATTTATTACCAAACAATTTCATCAAATAAAAAAAGTGCAGACCTTATCAAGCATGTAATGCCCAAGACTATCTGTTACAGCTCTCAACTGGCCATCAACTATGATATTGGCACCTTCCACTCCGGAACCATAACCATCAACAACACGCCCTCCAACAGAAAAACCAGTAACCTGTTCAAATATGTATGTCAAATGGGCATGTGCAGACATCAAGATAAAGATAACGGTACATAAACAAAACCGAATATATTGTGAGTGCTTAAGCAGCAGAAAGATCAAGTGCATCTAGTATAGCCATCATATAATCAAGAAAATTGAACCAACCAGTCTTGCAACATTGACTGCTTGAATCCAAGTATAACTGTATATACACATTTCTTGTTTTCTTTTACCTACTATTCATAAAAGCATACAGGTTAATCCAAACCAGTGGCTCAATCAAACCTAATTTTTGACCGGGTAGATGACACATACCATTTTTTATCATCACCACCAAGGAAAACCTTTACCATGGAGAATAGTCAAAACCATGAAATGTAAAGCAATTTTAAACATTACCTGGAATTTCTGGGGAATGGCCAGATGACTATGCTCGACAGAAACAGGCAGTGAAGAGGGTGAGACATCAAAGACAGTGTTCTCGCCCTTGTAGTATGGGACAAGTTCATAGCTACCTGCATAATTGTGGAACATGATACAGGTTTCAGATTACATTTTCACATAGTGATATGGCAAAAGAAGACCATGATCTCGAATAGACAAGAACACCAAACAATTGAAAAGTGTTTTGCACGAAGACAAGCAGTCCATTTGTGGTATATGGTACATTTTCTTACTCAGGAGTCAGGATATCCTCTTACTATATGAGCTATATGCTAAAATATAAATGCATCACAGGTCGATATATCAACAGAAGACCTGCAACATTTATAAAGAACATCCATACTAATGACACTAAGATTGCTTTTCAAAGATGAAGAAATTATCGGCTTACCACAAGGTAGTGATTTAAATGTGAATTTCCCATCAGCATCAGAAATTGCATGGCACAGCCTGTAATGCCCAAGACTATCTGTTACAGCTCTCAACTGGCCATCAACTATGACATTGGCACCTTCCACTCCAGAACCATAACCATCAACAATACGCCCTCCAACAGAAAAACCAGTAACCTGTTGAAATAGCAAAAATCAGGATGGAGGAGATAACGGTACATAAACAAAACAGAATATATTGTGAATGCTTAAGCAGCAGAAAGATCAAATGCCTACGGCCATATAATCAAGAAAATTGTATGCAGCCAATCTTGCAATATTGACTACTTGAATCAAGGTATAACTGTACATACACATTTCTCGTTTTCTTTTACCTACTATTCATAAAAGAATACAGGCTAATCCAAACCAGTGGCTCAATCAAACCTAGATTTTGGTAGGGTAGATGACAGATATCTGTTTTTGTTATCACCACCAAGGAAAACCTTTACCACGAAGAATAGTCAAAACCATGAAACGTAAAGCAATTTTAAACATTACCTGGAACTTCTGGGCAATGACCAGATGACTATGCTCTACAGAAACAGGCAGTGAAGAGGGTGAGACATCAAAGACAGTGTTCTCCCCCTTGTAGTATGGGACAAGCTCATAGCTACCTGCATAATTGTAGAAAATAATAAAGGTTTCAGATTACACTTTCACATAGTGACCTGGCAAAAGCAGACCATGATCTCGAATAGATAAGAACACTAAACAATTGAAAAGTGTTTTGCACGAACACAAGTAGTCCAAATTTGTGGTATATGGTAATTTTCTTACTCGGGAGTCGGGATATGACTCCTCTAACAATATGAGCTATATGTTAAGATATAAATGTATCACAGGTCGATATGTCAACAGAAGACCTGCAACATTTATAAAGAACACCCATACTAATGGGGCTAAGATTGCTTTTCAAAGATGAACAAGTTATCGGCTTACCGCAAGGTAGTGATTTAAATACGAACTTCCCATCAGCATCAGAAATTGCATGGCAAAGAGCACCTTCCCTGGGTGCATCACCAAAACCTTGTGGGCAAGGCACCTCCGTTACATCATTAGAGTATAGGTACAAGTGTACTCCCAACATTGGATTTCCCTAGCAAGAAAAATGCATGTTGAATGTAAGTAAATGAATGGAATATAAACAAATTTGAGGAACAAATGAATGCAGTGTTTGTTATTATCAATACAACAGAATCATTTCGTTCTTCAAACCTGTGCAACTACAGAGCCATAAATATTGTATCCAGATACAAAGAAAACATCATCAGCTACGGCATTTCCAAATCGCAAGTCAACCTGCATAAGAAAACATGTACGGTTGTAAGACAATACCATAATTGTCACAAATCAGTGAATCACAACATCTAATGAGAGATGAGGATATATGAAATACTAACCTCTGGTGATCCTCTCATCTCGATGTCATAATCAGGGTGAGAAGCACGTAATTTGTAACGACCTGGAAAAGGAATATAAAATAAAGAAACAAACAAAAATATTGGCCAAATGTATATATATAAAAATCTCTATCACGATATTACCCTAAGCACCTAGCACACAGACCCATAGACCAAAGGAACACACAATTATGAATGGAGATGGCCCCAACTGCTCCTATTAACCAAATAATGAACTAAGTATTATCAATCACAAAACTGATGAACAGAAGTGGCAAGAGTGACTGTTGTTACAGCAAAGGAACAAGACAAGCTGCAGGTAGTAAGTGCTGGATGTGGAAGGGAGGGAGGACCATGTAGAAGTTAGAAGGTTGGGGAGTGAATAGTGAACACAAAAGTGTGGCCAGTATCTTGGGCATTTCGAAATCATGGTCAGCAGTCGTAAAATGCCTCTTTACTTAGTTATAGTGCCAAGGTAGAAATTCACTTGGATTCATTAGATCCAATATTGCGCACCATTGAAGTGGGAGACATTATTCCAAATCAGTAAGTTACTCATTCTAGAATTTACAGTGGTTTTTTGTGGAGTTGGTAAAAAGAATAACATTTGTGGCTACAAATAGAACCATATCATATAATAAATCCTTTAAAGGTATGAGGTGGCAGCTTCTAACCAATAAGGATAGCATGGTGGAGGCATACAGTAAAAGAACACAATTCAAACCAAACTCTGCATGTACTAAATTTATGTTGTTTTCTAAACATAAAGCATAGTAAGCAAGGCAAACCTGGAAGTATATTTGCAAATGAATATTCCCCTGTTGATGATGTCGAAGCAGATGCAACCAACTCATCAGAGTCTGACATCAGCTCAACTTTCACACCAGAAGGTCCTCTGTCTTTCGAGCAGCTCTTACTAGCAACTGCTCCCACTACTTTGCCTGATATCATAAACCTGCATGCATGTATTAACAATTGAAACTTCATGTAACAAGTGTTCACACATAAGAAATAAACTAAATTGCCAAAGAAACAGACCCAGTGAACTGGAAATTAATATCTGCATTTCCATTACATCCATTTTGATCAATGACGACAGGAACCTGAAGTGTTAAGAAAACATCACATAACAACGAACAGTCAAAGTCACAGTGAAGACAAAAACAAGGCGAATTAAGGGACATATTCAGTCCCAACGTCAACTTACAGTTTCAGGCTTCCATGACCATCCCTTAGGCCCCTTGACTCTAACCATGAACGAACCCTATTGGAAGACAAACAACAAGCATAAAAGAGACGAATAGATTGTTTCAATAACATTGGTAGCAATCGGCAGATGATACATAGGTTAACTCATTCCCATTAACCCTTGTGCCTGCTTGAACTAGCAAATGACAACGCCAAACAACAATCATAAGGATACCTTGTCATAGACTGGGATGAAGTAGTAGCCATTGGGAGCACACTGTGTGCTTTCCTTGACTAAACCATCAACCGTGCACAGCTCAACCTGATACCGTAAGTGGGAGGGAATCAGTTAGAGGCATGTACAGAGCCACAGCAAATATAGCCTATAAAGTCATTTCCTAGAGCTTTAATATCTACAGACTACAGTTAGCATAATGTATAATAATATACACCTAAATGAGGGGGAGAAAGTTGACCAATGCACAAGGTGACTCTATAACCATTGTTTAGTATTGAGAGTCATTGGAGCATTAATTTGTCCAGAATTTAAAGAGAACGGATGTAAGCGACTATGAGGTACATGAACCAACCACTATGATGACAAGTGAACTTGTCTGTTAAAAGAACTTCCCATGACACCAGTATTCTCAGCAGTACTAACCTCCAAACACATGAAAGCAGCACATGTTTCATCTATCCTATTTATAATTTGATCAGACACTCAGCTAAAAGCTAGGCCATTCACCGAAGATATATTGTTTCCCCTTGGGCAACTAATTATCTATGATCCAGGTGCAATCAGTAACCAGTGCCCAAATTCACAAAAGACAGGCAATTCGAAACTAACACACTTCGGTCCATAAGCGGCAGCTCGCAAGGAGGACGCCGCCAGCTGACCATGAGGTCCAGTTCAATTGTACTGCCCCAACTAACTACTCATTGCGATAATGCTACCCATGCGTCAAACAGCCACAGCTCGATCAGCAATGACAAGAAGCAGAGCAAGACTACAAGCAGCGAGATGAGATGAAACATTCAAAACATAGTAAAAGTGCCAGCAGACGAGCGAGTGCAGCCAGCGTACCGTGATGTGGGAGTAATCAAGCTTGGAATCCGACGACTTCCTCGACTTGGCCAGATGCAACCAACTCATCAGAGTCTGACATCAGCTCAACTTTCACACCAGAAGGTCCTCTGTCTTTCGAGCAGCTCTTACTAGCAACTGCTCCCACTACTTTGCCTGATATCATAAACCTGCATGCATGTATTAACAATTGAAACTTCATGTAACAAGTGTTCACACATAAGAAATAAACTAAATTGCCAAAGAAACAGACCCAGTGAACTGGAAATTAATATCTGCATTTCCATTACATCCATTTTGATCAATGACGACAGGAACCTGAAGTGTTAAGAAAACATCACATAACAACGAACAGTCAAAGTCACAGTGAAGACAAAAACAAGGCGAATTAAGGGACATATTCAGTCCCAACGTCAACTTACAGTTTCAGGCTTCCATGACCATCCCTTAGGCCCCTTGACTCTAACCATGAACGAACCCTATTGGAAGACAAACAACAAGCATAAAAGAGACGAATAGATTGTTTCAATAACATTGGTAGCAATCGGCAGATGATACATAGGTTAACTCATTCCCATTAACCCTTGTGCCTGCTTGAACTAGCAAATGACAACGCCAAACAACAATCATAAGGATACCTTGTCATAGACTGGGATGAAGTAGTAGCCATTGGGAGCACACTGTGTGCTTTCCTTGACTAAACCATCAACCGTGCACAGCTCAACCTGATACCGTAAGTGGGAGGGAATCAGTTAGAGGCATGTACAGAGCCACAGCAAATATAGCCTATAAAGTCATTTCCTAGAGCTTTAATATCTACAGACTACAGTTAGCATAATGTATAATAATATACACCTAAATGAGGGGGAGAAAGTTGACCAATGCACAAGGTGACTCTATAACCATTGTTTAGTATTGAGAGTCATTGGAGCATTAATTTGTCCAGAATTTAAAGAGAACGGATGTAAGCGACTATGAGGTACATGAACCAACCACTATGATGACAAGTGAACTTGTCTGTTAAAAGAACTTCCCATGACACCAGTATTCTCAGCAGTACTAACCTCCAAACACATGAAAGCAGCACATGTTTCATCTATCCTATTTATAATTTGATCAGACACTCAGCTAAAAGCTAGGCCATTCACCGAAGATATATTGTTTCCCCTTGGGCAACTAATTATCTATGATCCAGGTGCAATCAGTAACCAGTGCCCAAATTCACAAAAGACAGGCAATTCGAAACTAACACACTTCGGTCCATAAGCGGCAGCTCGCAAGGAGGACGCCGCCAGCTGACCATGAGGTCCAGTTCAATTGTACTGCCCCAACTAACTACTCATTGCGATAATGCTACCCATGCGTCAAACAGCCACAGCTCGATCAGCAATGACAAGAAGCAGAGCAAGACTACAAGCAGCGAGATGAGATGAAACATTCAAAACATAGTAAAAGTGCCAGCAGACGAGCGAGTGCAGCCAGCGTACCGTGATGTGGGAGTAATCAAGCTTGGAATCCGACGACTTCCTTGACTTGGACAAGCCGGAGCTCGCCTGCACCAAACACCAAAACCCCAAGTCCCGTCAGTGAGAAGCCGCGACGAGCCAGCCTGGAGCGTAACGAGAGATGGGGAGTAGGTGCTGGGACAGACCTCGACGAGGCCGCCGCATCCGTGGATCTCGTCAGAGGCGGCGGCGGCGGAGAAGAGGGGGGCAACGAGGAGGAGGAGGAGGGGGATGCAGCGCGGATCCATGGAGAGATCGGATCTAGCGGCCGCGGAGCATGCCACCAGGGGAGACGACGACGAGATCGAGGAGATGTGCGGGAGGCGCAGGTGTAGTATAGTAGTGGTGGCACTGCCGTCAGTTGGGAGATTTTGCGAGTTCATCGGGCTTGGGATTTTGCTTTCATGGGCCATGGGCCACAAAGATCGAAATCCTTGTACGTGGACTTTTATCGGTCCTAGAGCAAGCCCAATAATTAGACAAGCACTTGTCTTGTAGACAAGATATAAGACAAGTTTTATAATAAGTTGTCGCTATAAAATATATTTAATTTTTTACTAAGCCCACAATCCATCCATGTGTCCAACTTTTCTCTCTCACATCTGCACCCCATAGGACCCACAAGCAGCAAGGCGATCGTCGCCAACTGAAGCAACAGATCTGCTTCCCTCTCCTCCCTTTCCTGCTATATGTCAGAAAAAGTGCTCACGAAGTGGTCGATTCGCCTCTTGTTGGGCCTGCTCTTAGGGACCAGTGTTGGAGATCAGAATGGACGTAATAGGCCTTACGCTTCTAACGCCGCGAATGTGCGTGCACACCCGAGATTGTCGTTTGCCAGTAAAGGCTGGACTAACGAGCCAACTCGGCTCGGCTCGATTCAGCTCGTTAGGATAACGAGCCTAACGAGCTGTAATACTGGCTCGGCTTGATACGAGATTGAGCTGGCTCGCAAGCCAGCTCACTAAGCTCGTCGCTCACCTCCAGCAACTCTGCTGCGACCTGAGAAATAAGATGACGACCATGCCCTTTAGCACAACGACGTATCGAGTAGAGAGACGGAGGCCGACATCACGGAGGTCGTCACAACCAAGAAGGGACGAAAATTGGTGACGTGGAGGAGCCGGTACCACCGCACGAGGGGAGTAGGAGGAGGGCGGCACCGCTCGTCACGTCGTCTATCGGTGTTTTAGATCTTGACTCGGTACCTTTCTGTCGTCGCCATGGTCATGAAAAGAGCGGTGAAAACAACGAGCTCGCGCTCATCATGAGTTTTGGTGATGATAGCTGCAACGTCGATGATGGAGGGAAGGGAGATGCGAGTGTTGCGACAGGGGAAAAGAGGCACCAACAACCTCACGGAGCTCCTCCGGGCAAAGCTTGCATGTGGGCGACGAAGGAGCAGAGCGACGGGCCAGCGAGACAGGTGGTGTGACTCGCGAACGGAGCGAGGCAGGCGCGCGATGGGAATTGGGAAGAGGCAAGGTATGGTGACGGCTTGATTCGAGAAAGGATAAAGTGTGGAGAGGGAGAAGAGAACTGAAAGGTGCAGGGCCTGTTGAGACTTGCTGGCTCGTTTGACTCGCGAGCGGCTCACGAGCCAGCTCGTTAAACATGAGCTACAAACCTTGCTCCGCTCGTTAGAAAAAAATGAACTAGCCAAGCTTAGCTGAGCCGAGTCAATCTACGACCTTTTCGTCCAGCACTATTTGCCACACTCAAAAGAGCAAAGAGTAATACTAGTATGTCATTTTGGGATTTAGATTAGAGCTTTATATGGCTGGAAAGGTAAACTTATTTCTTGAATTAATATTACAAAGTATTCTAGAGTCTGTCAAGCACTCATTCTACATCAGTAGATTATTTGTATGTATAATGCTACAACCTTAAGATCACACATCTTATTCCCCCGCAAAAAGAAAGATCACACATCTTACATTTGTAATGTAGCATTCACCATTGCCCCTAACAATCAATCTAGCTTCGTCGTTTAAGGCAATGGCGCCGGTGGGCACTTGGGGTTGCATGCGGGGCAGATAGCCGATTTTTTTTATTGTTTAATTTTTTTAACTAATATTTTAATAATAACTTGTCTGAAACTAAATTTGCAAATCTAGCCCATTTAATCACACCAAACTGAATGGAGTGACTGAACACACAGTTACTCCAAACAGATTGGCGTGACTCAACATTGTGTGACTAAAGTTTCAGTCACTCCAAACCGATTGGAGTGACTCAACACTGAGTCACTCCAAACTGTTTGGAGTGACCAAACTAATGGGTTGGGTTCTAGGACAATTAGAATGATTTGAGTATCTTAATTACTCTTTTATGCTAACAATTAATTCATTATCTATGTATATATTTATAGTTTTTCTGTGCAGTCCCTCCAAACCGATTGGAGTGACTCAACACTGAGTCACTCCAAACTGTTTGGAGTGACCAAACTAATGGGTTGGGTTCTAGGACAATTAGAATGATTTGAGTATCTTAATTACTCTTTTATGCTAACAATTAATTCATTATCTATGTATATATTTATAGTTTTTCTGTGTTGAAATGATTTGTACAGAAAATTGGTAAGATTAGTGATTCTAAGGATAAAGAGGAATTAAAGGCTTGAAAGAGAGACAAGGAGGAGGTCGTTCTATTTGACATCCCGCTAGCGCCGGTCGGCACCAATGGAGACAAAGCCACACTCGGAAGAGGAAGCTTAAGAAAGCAATTAGAATCGGTGCAGACGAAAAAAGGACCCACAATAAAGAGAGAGTTGTTGACCTATGGTTGAAGGTTGTAGCGATGACGGCGGCTAAGTCTGCTCATCGTCACTAGAAGGAAGAGAAATTCTTAACATTTATGATCTTTATTTGATATGATTGTAACACACTATCATGAAGCCGCCATTTTCATTAGATCAAGGCTACGAACATGATAGATCCTAATAAGTGTCGCTTTGTTAGATGTTAGGTTGAGTCCATAGAAAAAATCGAACTATCAGGAGGGTTTGAGTCGTGCTTTGTTAGATGTTAGGTTGAGTCCATAGAAAAAACCGGACTATCATGTTGTTTCTCTTAGTGCACGTGTCGGATACCTAAAACTAGGTACCCGCGATTACCTCCTTAAGCCACGATAACTGTAGCTTACATCAAGACTCAGCGAAAGAGTTGACAGTGTGAGTCAAGGCCGAAAGGAGCGTATGGACCCACGAGCAGAGGTGACATAAGGCCCAGCGACCGTAATGGCCCTTGGCCCAGCTCGACAACGGGTAGGATCAGAAGGAGGGCTGACCTCCAACTCCTCACCGTACGCCGCCTTGTCCGACTAACGGCTCCCCAGCCCCCAGGGGTTGGGGCGAAACTCCGCCTCGTCCGACCCATGGCTCCCCAACCCCCAAGGGTCGGACGGAGCGAGATGTGACGCGGCAGATGAGCCGCATTAATTGAGCGCGCAAGTGGGCATCGTGAGCGCTGTCTTGCAAGTCGCGGAGGAGCTTTTTAGCCACCATCGCGCCATTTCCCCACATCGCATAGTGGAGGCCGTAACTTGAATAGTACAGGCCGTAACTCCACAGGACCGTAACAGTACGTAAACAGGACACGGACATCGCCGCCGCTGTGCACTGCAGCAGCCGTCATCACCACCGACCGGAGGAGAAGGAGTCGGAAAGGGAGGCCCCCGCCCCGCGTCTTGCGGCCGAGCTATAGCGAGCCAGCTACCTTTAATTCCTTCAGATTTCTTCTTCTGTTTTTCCTTTAGATTTCTTCTCTCCCAAGACTGTAAACAGTCAATCCTCCCTTGGAAAGTATAAAAGGGAGGGTTGGCCCACCAACCAAAGGGAGCTCACAGACAAACTCTAGCAGCCCTCTCAGTCGCAGGAACTAGAGCGAGCACACTCTCATCCTCTTCGTTCTCGCAACACCGGCGAGGACGAACAGGCGCGCACAACACTTAGAGACTTGGGACCTTTTTCTCTTTCAAAAAGCTTGTAACCCCTACTACGAGCAATACGAACCGAACCCACTGCTGGACGTAGGGCATCGATTGCCCGAACCAGGATAAATCCTGGTGTTCTTCCCCTCTTTTATCTATCTCAAACACCCTCCAAAGCGTGCAGTCTAAATTTACTCGTCGGCCAGATTTCCCAACGCCGACAGCACGCTAGTCACATGCAGCCCCATTTATATGTTGCTAACTTATTATTTATAGAAAAATTTATCTCAGGCACTCAGAAATGGTAGCTTCATCATACAACATGTTCGCCTCGCTGCGCAGCAGCCGTTTTACTGTAGCAGCTGTAGAAAAAATAACTGCGAATACTGTAGCTGTTGCTGAAGAAATATCTGCGAACAATGTAGCCGCTACAAAGCAGCGAGGCGAGTAGGCTGATAGTGTGTTACAAACATATCAAACAAAAATCATAAATGTTAAGAGTTTCTATTCCTTCTGGTGACGTCATCGTCGCAACAATCAACCCTAAGTCAAGAATTCTATCTCTGTTGTTCGTCCCTTTTCGTCTGCACCGACTCCAATTGCTTTCTTAAGCTTCCTCTTTCGAGTGGGCTTCATGTCCATTGGTTCCAACCGGCACCAGCGGGATATCGAATGCCACAACCTCCTCTTTGTCACCTTTTCGAGTCTTTAATTCCTCTTTACCCTTAGAATCCCTAATCTTACCTATTTTCTGTACAAATCATTTAAAGACAGGGAAAGCATAAACATATACACAAATAATGAAATTAATTGTTAGCATGAAAAGGTCATTAAGATACTCAAATAATTCTAATTGTCCTATAAAGAATCCAACCCATTAGGTTGGTCACTCCAATC
>LAPY01000519.1:95112-111627 GCA_000970635.1 Eragrostis tef | reverse complement strand
CGAGCGCGGGCGAAGGAGGCGGGCGGCGCCATGGGTTTAGGGTTTTGGAGTTTCGGCTGGAGGGGAGAGCGCGGGTAAAAGCAGCGGCGTTGCGGAATGGCCTACCGCCAGTTTTGAGAGTCTTCCCAAAAAAAGAAGAAAAAAGGTCGTTCCCAATTTGTGGGTTTATAGTAATCAAATTGTCGTTCGTCAGATGGTTTAGGTGAGTAAAAGTAGCGGAATTTTGGGCGCAATGAAATTGCATATTTTTTAGGAATAAAAGTATGAAAAATGTTATAATAATTAAATTGCATATTTTTTAGAACCTGAATTACAAAATGAAAGTGGTCTTAATAAAACTTACACTTACCTGCATGAATATGGAATATAAGGGCTTTGTCAAAACTAAAATAGCAAAATGATTGAAGACACACATGGAAAAAGAGAAGAATCGAAATATCATCATGATTTTTAAAATCAAATTTTACCGAATCCTTTCAGTGAGACAGACAGTCAAGACCAAATCAGACCATGAAGTAAAATGCATATCAGCCAGGTGTTTGGGCTTTTCTTTGGTTCATCGGTAGGACCAGTATGAGCTCTGCCCCTTTGCCTTGGCCTATATTGTACCTTTGACAATATGCTTGTCTACCACAATGTCACTTGATTCGGGCAAGCGCCAAAAATTGCAACTGCATAGGCCAGACTCGGTAGAGGCCCATAATACTACATGCCATTATACATAACTGTGAGTGTATGTTCATAATTTTAAGACCTTAGGTGTCAAGATCAACTTAACGCATGATTAGTGGACTGGGGAGAGTGAGATAAATATGCGATTTTTTGAGGAATAAAGAGGTTATTAGGGTATGATAAACATTTATTAAAAATTAGTTTGTTTAGACCCTGTTTGGAATCAAGAGGAACAAAGAGATTATTAGGTTATGATAAAATAAAATTTACTAAAAATCAGTCAAATTACACCATGTTTGGAATTAAGGAATGAACAACAAATAAAAAAGAAGAGAAAACACGAATGCGATAAAAAATGTAGGAACCCAAAACAGAGGAGTGATGAACTTGTCTTTAGGTCTTTTGAATGCAGAAATAGAAAACACAAGAACAAACTGCATTACAACTAAATAAAATCTTTATAGTAGCCATATTATCAAATTAGTAAGCAATTACCACCTTTAACTACTCACTTACTTAAGGTAACGTATTCCTATGTTGCTTTGCTAACCCCAAAACATACAAGTTGCGCTCGTCAATTAGGTTGTGCGCGCTAAGCAAAGCGAGGAAATTTCCCTTCAGCTCTAACCTCATGCTTTTCTCCCTACGTTTTGTTCATCATTCCTCCATTCCAAACAAGTTCAGGAAAAAAAATACTTACGAACGAATTTCTTTGAGTTTCATTTGATCTAAATAAGGCCTACCTTTTCTTTTGTTTTAGGGAGATCAGAACAAGGCAACGATGTCATGACCAACTCTGAGGTCACCAGCTTGAACATATGCAGCAGTATACAGATGGATGCAAATAAGTTATTTGCCCAACAACTCGAACATTTCTTTAGAGCCATTTTTGCCTTGTCAAACAGTCCTAGATTAACACAACCGACAGCCATCCTAGTGTACAATGACCAGTGAACTGGACTCACCTTCTGCAGCTCTTCCAATAACTTACCAGCAGACTCCAGGTCATTCAATTTGATATAGCTTTTCACCAGCATAGTAAGTGTAAAATTATTTGGACACACGCCACTTTCAGACATTTCTTTGTATATGGTTGGAATTTTCTCTGGATAGCCTGACCTGTGGTACAACGACATCAAGTTGTCGTACACCAGTGTACTTGGATCGAAGTTCATGGCCTTCATCTTTTCATAGAGTTCCAGACCTTTGTCTGCACTACTGTGTTCAGCATAGCAGTTAAGCAGAGAGGAATATGTATTTAAGGACTTAAATACATCTGGAAGGCTCCAGAAGTATTCTTCAGCAGCCTGTATTCCTTTCACAGTTGATACGAGGTTAAGCCGCAGAGTGTGATGCCCAAGTGTAAATTTTGCTAGCTTCCATCCAGTCCATCAACTGGGGACAATAATAACAAGACCAAATATTAGGTGGTGAACATAAAATCCATTGCTTCAAAACTGCTAGCTCGAAAACAGTTGATAAATTCATCTCATCCAATAGTTCCACAGGATAGAGGCATTGGAGAACATTTAAACAAGAATATTCATCTGTTCCATTTGTTTGAGTAGGAGTAACACATTGCATTGTCAGGAATCAGGCTTGAATTCCGCATGTTGTTAGATCAAAGTGTCTAGCAGTCAAATTCCTAATGCCGGTAAGCTCCTATCACATTTCTTATTATTATGCTGTTATCTAACCTATTACCCACTGTTAAGCCTTAGCAGAGAGGCCTGAAGGTGTTATAACATTATTGCAGTTTGCACTTTATACTGTTAGACCATAATATTTATATGCTTTTGTCAAGTTTTCCTTTTCCCTAGAACATTTTTCTTTAGGTTTACTAATCATCTGCGAGAAATAAGATCACCTAGTTCATACAAAAATGTTATGTGCGAGAGCTCCCAATGATAGGTAATTTTTTTGAAAATGGAAATTGACTTTATAAGATCATTCATAACTCTCGATATAGACCTCACGGTGTGTGTTTGATCTGTGATGTACAGTGTATGAAAATATATGTTTCCTTGGCACAACAAATGTCAGCCCTTTTGAACTTTTTCAATGATCTTTTGTATAAAACAATGAACATAGCTCTTGAGAACTACAGAAAACATTCATTCTTCAGATGGAACTGGATCAGACACAAGTACAATGTGGAATACAGATAAGAAAAACAACGACGGCAAGATTGGGCAATCAACCTTGAGTTGCTGAGCTTCTCCCAAGTAACTAGAGGCTCTAATTGATACCGATTCGATGGGCAAAAACCAGTATCGTCGATTCATTAGTTGATTAAATAAGGACTTAAGGTAACTATGAACAGAGGAAACATGAAGGAAACTATTAAACCAGCTTGGACTCATATCTATAAACAGTGGTGAAGCTAGTGCTGCTGCCACGGTGGTGCACACCATCTAAGCATCAATTATATCAGCTATTTTATGTGGTCAATGAAGGGAACATGATGGTAATGTTTTTCTTGACCCTGATGCCTGTGCACCACCCTGGGGTTAGCTAGCTTCACCAGTGGCTATAAATCTAACGAACAAGGAAAGCGCTACGGCTATAACCTGTAGGTCCAATGGTCCATCCAATCTATTAATATTTTTCTCTCAATTTGTTGTAATGGGGTCCTTCTTGGGTATCAATCATATCTGAGTATCCAATTGCCTGCAAAGGCTCAATATTTTTTCTTCCTTTTATTTGGAGAATAAAAGGTGGTCGTAACTTTTTACTGTGAAGGAAAATGTATGATTCTGGTAGTTTCAGAAAACTGCCACCAAACAACTACAGATTGGACCATAAATCACTTCCAAATACACCCACTTAAAATGTCCCCTCTACATATCAGCAACCTGGGTAGGCGCTCTAAATCAACACATATGTAGTTATTTAGTTTGGGATGAGGTTTCCGAAACACACAGACCACGAGGTTAAGGTTGTGGTCCATGTTATCGTGTTGTTGAGGAATACGCAGGGGAGAGTGCAAGAGTAGATGAGATTGGGAGATGCATGGAACACACTGGATATCGGGCACAGGGAGGGCTGCTCTCACCGGTGGCCAGAGAGATGTTCCCAGCAACGAAGGCAATAACAGCCTCACCAAATTGAGAGGTTTATTCCTTGTTCAGTGATGATTACAAAACGCTAACTCAAATTGCCTTTATAGCCCCAGGCACTAACAAACTGCATGCAACAAACTGGAAACAAACTACCGACGAGAGAGATGAGCCAGTGCATTGTTTTTAAGTTAACTAGACTTTGAACATTCCAAGAAAGACGGATCTAATGCATGGTGGTCATCCGACCCAGTCATGTGTGCAGCTTTCTATAATTCAAAGTTGAATTTCCATACAAGCAAGAGAGAGAGAGAGGAGCAATAGTAATGAGATATAGAAGGCAACAAAAAGGCAAGTTCTGTATGAAGTTAAGGTCACAATAAATGGCCATCTATATCACTGATTATGACTCTCTTTCACTCTTAAAACTAACATTTTTGTTCGATCTTAACTTATGTGGATCTCTGAAAATTCAGTAGGCTTAACATGGCACCTACTATCGCGTGGTGTCATCAGATATCCGTTTGCCTCATGAAATGCAATCTCTCTGTCGTGATTGGTAACACAAACAGTTAACCCAGTACGAATGTAGGACGTGCGGTAGAAATAGACATTTCAACTTTTACTACTGTGTGCATCCAAAACTGAACTTAACTTAGAAAAATATCCGTAAAATTAATCTCAAATCAAAATCCTAGCATTTACTCAGTCAATCCACCAAATCAGGCCAGCAATGGGTGGTAGTAGGAGGTATGGGATGGGTCGGGTTCTGAACTCACCTCGAGGGCGCACGACTTGCTGGAGCAGCGGAGCTTGCGGACGTAGGCGGGGATGAGGTTTCCGAAACACACAGACCACGAGGTTAAGGTTGTGGTCCATGTTATCGTGTTGTTGAGGAATACGCAGGGGAGAGTGCAAGAGTAGATGAGATTGGGAGATGCATGGAACACACTGGATATCGGGCACAGGGAGGGCTGCTCTCACCGGTGGCCAGAGAGATGTTCCCAGCAACGAAGGCAATAACAGCCTCACCAAATTGAGAGGTTTATTCCTTGTTCAGTGATGATTACAAAACGCTAACTCAAATTGCCTTTATAGCCCCAGGCACTAACAAACTGCATGCAACAAACTGGAAACAAACTACCGACGAGAGAGATGAGCCAGTGCATTGTTTTTAAGTTAACTAGACTTTGAACATTCCAAGAAAGACGGATCTAATGCATGTTGGTCATCCAACCCAGCCGTCCGACCAGTTGAATTCAGCTGCAAATCAGGAGCAGCATGCCACTTGGTCGGATGGCTGGGTCAGACGATCCAGTCGTGTGTGCAGCTTTATATAATTCAAAGTTGAATTTCCATACAAGCAAGAGAGAGGGAGCAATAGTAATGAGATATAGAAGGCAACAAAAAGGCAAGTTCTGTATGAAGTTAAGGTCACAATAAATGGCCATCTATATCACTGATTATGACTCTCTTTCACTCTTAAAACTAACATT
Source organism: Eragrostis tef (assembly GCA_000970635.1). Taxonomy (NCBI): domain Eukaryota; kingdom Viridiplantae; phylum Streptophyta; class Magnoliopsida; order Poales; family Poaceae; genus Eragrostis; species Eragrostis tef. The sequence continues at coordinate 106,400 of LAPY01000519.1, read as the reverse complement.
TTTGTTCGATCTTAACTTATGTGGATCTCTGAAAATTCAGTAGGCTTAACATGGCACCTACTATCGCGTGGTGTCATCAGATATCCGTTTGCCTCATGAAATGCAATCTCTCTGTCGTGATTGGTAACACAAACAGTTAACCCAGTACGAATGTAGGACGTGCGGTAGAAATAGACATTTCAACTTTTACTACTGTGTGCATCCAAAACTGAACTTAACTTAGAAAAATATCCGTAAAATTAATCTCAAATCAAAATCCTAGCATTTACTCAGTCAATCCACCAAATCAGGCCAGCAATGGGTGGTAGTAGGAGGTATGGGATGGGTCGGGTTCTGAACTCACCTCGAGGGCGCACGACTTGCTGGAGCAGCGGAGCTTGCGGACGTAGGCGACGATCTGCTCTTGCGAGAGCGGGCGCCTCTCACGGATCCACGCGTCCAGCACCGCCGCCGCGGCCCCCGGCGTCCGGCGGGAAGGCAGCGCCGCGAGCGTCGTGTAGAGCGGGACCCACGCCGGGTCCAGACTACGGCGCTCCGGAGCATCCGCCTGCGGCTCCGTCGCCTGCGCGTGCACCGATCTTGCGGCCGGGGCCAGCGAGACGCGCCGCAGCGCCGCGGCGCGCAGCATGGGTGGCCGTGGGCCCTTTCCGAGTAGGGGTTTGTTGGGGTTTACGGGAGCTTGCCGCCGGCTCGGCGGCGGGCTGCGGCGGCTGTTCCGTTGGCGCGGGCGAGGAGGGGAAGACGAAGCCAGCAGGCCGGGGCCCGGTTCATTCGGCCCAGGAAAAGCTACCACATGTATGGGCCGGAATACCAAGTCATGCCCTGCACTACGTACGTAGTAAGCCCAGTACGTATCTGGGCCGCATTGCATTACTAGCAAAGAATGTTCAGAAATTTGACTGAGAAACGAAAATAAAATAGCTGACTGTTATATAGAAGTCCCGAACCAAGAATGTGATTTTGTGTCTAGTACTAGAATAGAAGAGATAAAAAGGGACAATCTTTCCCTATCTATGCACTATGCTATGCGTGTGAATTTCGGGTGAATAGATTACAATCAGTCCTTAAGGTTTCGCGGTAAATAGATGATATGCGTGTCAACTTTGTTACTAGTAGTCACATAATTTTTAACAGTATGGATAAGGGTAACAGTCGGGTTCTTCCATTCATCTAGTACGCTAGAGAAAAAATCGCGAGAATTGCATCAGGTCCGACTGCTATTGATCTATGAACGTGAATCACTCCATGTTTCTTTTGCTGCTCTGAACCGATTGATTGGTATGGTCGTACTCCAGTCTACTTCCTTCAAAAAAAATTGAGTCGGATGTATAGCAAAGTTCTTAAATCAATCACGTATTCGCAACATCGAACAAAAGAAATCAAGAGTTAGGTGTACTAGTCACTTTAAATTTGTTTCACCAGTATTTTTATAAAAACAGAAATGCGTATCAACACATGGGCATATGCCCTGAGGTGTGACCGTGTGAGCACAGCACGAGCGCCATTCACTCCCTACAGTGGCGTCCTAGATTAGTAAAGTTGTGATGCACATGTGAGCTTCTGCAGTTTCCTCGCAAAAAAAAAAAAGTGAGCTTCTGCAGTTCTGCTCCTCCATGGAGGATCTGCACAGCATCCACCCGGGGATCTCGCAACGAGGAATAATAAATTTCATATACAGCTCTATCAGAAGGTGAAGTAACTAAAATGGCTTCTCTACTTAAAAAATCTCAAAAGAAAAAAAAAATCATGAACAAACACCTTTCCTTTCCCAACTGCCAGATACGATTTTAATCAATTTTGCCATCTCAGGTTCTACGTGAATCCCGTCATCTTCGATGCGCTAGGCAATGCATGGTTCTAGCTTCAGAGATATAGGTCCGCATTAAGGCCTCGTAAGCATCGGCATCAAGGCATTCAAGTTCCTTCAGGCACACGCAGAATGACTCCATACCATCAACATTTTTTGTCTCTTCATAATGCTTCAGAAATATCTGCAGAAGCATTTTCGATGGAACCCATTTGTGTGTCCTCACCATGTTTTTTCCATCTCTCAAGATCTCCAGTGCCTCTTTAACTTTTGATTTACTCAAATAGAACACTGCAAACATGGAACACGTCTTATCGTTGCAACGACCTTGAGCCATGGCGCTCTGACGGATAGCCTCAGCTTCATCTATCATACCTTTATCAAGGTAAGCTGCAATCATAATATTTGCTATCCTCATGTCATATTGCTGATTACTGGATTGCCACTCCTGAAAGATAAGCTGTAAGGACTCAAAATCATCTAATCTTCTCAGAGCTAACAACATCTCCAGATAGCCTCTATTCGAACATTTCTTGAATCTGAACTTCAAAGACTCCCAGATCCTCTTAACCTCAGATAACTTGCCAATACAAGCATAGATCGATATGAGGGTGTGCCAGCGGGACATCTCGCCGTCATCCTTAACCTGCTCAGCGTTCTTTAGAGCCATTTCCACCTTGTCAAACAGTCCTAGATTAACATAACTGACAGCCATCCTAGTGTGCAACGACCAGTGAACTGGGGTCACCTTCTGCAGTTCTTCCAAGAACTTATCAGCAGACTCCAGGTCATTCATTGTAATATAGCTTTTTATCAGCATAGCATGTGTAAAATTATCTGGACGCACACCTCTATCATTCATTTCTTGGTATACGATTGGAATTTCTTCTGGCTGGCCTGACCTGTGGTACAAGGTCATCAAGTTGTTGTACACCAGTGTACTGGGATCAAAGTTCATGGCCTTCATCTTTTCATAGAGTTCCAGGCCTTTGTCTGCAATATTGTGTTCAGCGTAACAGTTAAGCAGAGAGGAATATGTTTTTACTGACTTAAATACATCTGGAAGGCTCCAGAAGTATTCTTCAGCAGCCTGTATTCCGTTCATTGTTGATACGAGGTTAAGCCGGAGCGCGTGATGCCCAAGCGTAAATTTTGCTCCACGAGCATCCATCCAGTCCATCAACTGGGGACAATAATAAAACCAAATATTAGATGGTGAACAAAAAATCTACTGCTTCAAAAGGGCTTACTTGTAACAGTCGATAAATTCTTAACCATAATATTCATCTCATGCAATAGTTCCAAGGGATAGAGACATTGGAGAACTAGATTGGTTCTTTAAACAAGAATATTCATCTGTTCCAGTTGTTTGAGTAGGAACACACACAAGGAACTAAGATCACGCTAGATATCACATATTATTTTAGATGAAAGAACAAAATGTGCACGTAAAAATCTCACAAGCACGTGCATGCTAGAACTGGTGTGTAACATTGAACATTTTCCCTGCAATGTTATTATCACAACTAACACATATATTTTTTTAGCATGGATTAAAAATAAGACATTACAAGTACAAAAGACCAACTAAATTCTGCATTGTCAGGAATCAAGCTTGAATTCAGCATGTTGTTAGATCAAAGTGTCCAGCAGTCAAATTCCTAATGCTCGTAGCTCCTATCACGTTTCTTTTTATTATGCTATCAGATATCCTATTACCCACTGTTAAGCTTTAGCAGAGAGGCCTGAAGGTGTTATAGTCTAAATGGCATCATTCTTAGGTACCAAATTGCCTGCAAGTGCTCAATATTTTTTTCTTCCTATTTTTTGGAGTAAAATCAACTTTTAAATGTGAAGGAAAATGTATGTTTTTCATAGTATCAGAAAACTGAAACCCAAATAACTACAGATCGGACAGTCAATCACTTCCAAACATACGGCTTCATATGTTTCCTCTACAAATCATCAGGCTGGTGACCGCTCTAAATCAACACATATGCTGTTATTTAGTTTGGTATGAGGTTTGTGAAACAAATAGACCACGAGGTTAAGGTTGTAGTCTACATGTATACATGCCAGGAGTTTCTAAACTTTGTAACATCACCCCGGCTTTTCAAAATAATAACAATTTTTTATGTTAACTAGACTTTTGAACATTCCTGGAAAGACCAATCCCGTGCATTGTAGCCACTAATTCGAACTTGAATTCACAAACAAGCAAGAGAGATAGAGGAGCAATAGTAATGAGTAGAAGGCAACAAAAAGGAAAGTTTTGTACGGAATTAAGGTCACAAACAAATGGCCATCTATATCACCAATTCTGCCTTTTTTCACTCTTAAATTCATCCTTTTTGTTCAATCTTAACTTATGTGGACCTCCAGAAATTCAATAGGCTTAACATGGCACCTACTATCATGTGGTGTAATCAGATATCGATTTGGCTTATGAAATGCAATCTCTTTGTGGTGACTGATAACACAAACAGTTAACCCAATACAATGTAGGATGTGCAGTAGAAACAGAAATTTCAACTTTTACCATGCACATCCAAAACTGAACCTAACTTAAAAAGAAAATATTCATAAAAGTAAGGATGAAGCAAGAATTTTCCTTATTTACCATTGAAAGATAGACTGGGGCCCTATTCGCCATCGAAATTTTTAGATTTGCCGTGTCTGCCATCCAATTCAAAACTGATTCCTTTTGTGCCACTACCATTAACACCATTACCTGGACTGGCCTAATTTTTACGTTAATGCCAAAAAAGCCCCTGCCCTTTCACGTATACCCTTGGTTCTTGTCCCCCATATACAAGGAACGGACAAAGAGATACTCTCTCTGTTTTCCCCTTTTCTATTGATGACGTTCAGACATGAGCAAGTAGTTCATTTGTAGCTCAATTTCCTTGTCTGGAACGACAAGAATTCTAGAACAGAGGGAACAATTGATAGTTGTGGAAGAGTTTATATAACCATCTAATTAAATCCGGAAAGTATCTGAATCATGATGAATACCATTGCTTCTTCAGTTTCAGATTCACCAATTCAAATGTCAAATTGCAAAGAACGAACAATGGTATGAAGGGAGAACACAAAAATTTTGCTCCAGGGGCAAATGTGACTTTTCATTTCCTAATTGACGGCATACATGAGCCAAATATCAGCAGTGGCTGGCACAAAAGAATCAATTTTAAATTGGATCGCAGGTAAAAGCTAAAATTTCGATGACGAATAGGGAACCAGTTTATCTTTCGATGGTAGATAAGGAAATTTGTCAATCAGTATACCAGCGTTTCGATCCACCAACTAAATCAGGCCAGCATCGCGCGGTAGTAGGAGTTATGCCATTGGGCGGGTTCTGCTCTCACCTCGAGGGCGGCGCACGGCTTCTTGAAGTTGCGGAGCTTGCGGACGCAGGCGATGATCTGGTCCTGCGAGAGCGGGCGCCTCTCACGGATCCAGGCGCAAACAAAAATTTTGCTCCAGGGGCAAATGTACTTTTTCATTTCCTAATTAACGGCATACTCCATGAGCAAGTAATTTGTAGCTCAATTTCCTTGTCTGAAACAACAAGAATTCCAGAACAGAGGGAGTAATTGATAGCTGTGGAAGAGTTGATATAACCATCTAATTAAATCTGAAAAGTGTCTGAATCATGATGTATACCATTGCTGCTTCAATTTCAGATTCACCAATTGAAATGTCAAATTGCAAAGAACGAACAATGGTATGAAGGGAACAAACAAAAATTTTGCTCCAGGGGCAAATGTACTTTTTCATTTCCTAATTAACGGCATACTCCATGAGCAAGTAATTTGTAGCTCAATTTCCTTGTCTGAAACAACAAGAATTCCAGAACAGAGGGAGTAATTGATAGCTGTGGAAGAGTTGATATAACCATCTAATTAAATCTGAAAAGTGTCTGAATCATGATGTATACCATTGCTGCTTCAATTTCAGATTCACCAATTGAAATGTCAAATTGCAAAGAACGAACAATGGTATGAAGGGAACAAACAAAAATTTTGCTCCAGGGGCAAATGTACTTTTTCATTTCCTAATTAACGGCATACTCCATGAGCAAGTAATTTGTAGCTCAATTTCCTTGTCTGAAACAACAAGAATTCCAGAACAGAGGGAGTAATTGATAGCTGTGGAAGAGTTGATATAACCATCTAATTAAATCTGAAAAGTGTCTGAATCATGATGTATACCATTGCTGCTTCAATTTCAGATTCACCAATTGAAATGTCAAATTGCAAAGAACGAACAATGGTATGAAGGGAACAAACAAAAATTTTGCTCCAGGGGCAAATGTACTTTTTCATTTCCTAATTAACGGCATACTCCATGAGCAAGTAATTTGTAGCTCAATTTCCTTGTCTGAAACAACAAGAATTCCAGAACAGAGGGAGTAATTGATAGCTGTGGAAGAGTTGATATAACCATCTAATTAAATCTGAAAAGTGTCTGAATCATGATGTATACCATTGCTGCTTCAATTTCAGATTCACCAATTGAAATGTCAAATTGCAAAGAACGAACAATGGTATGAAGGGAACAAACAAAAATTTTGCTCCAGGGGCAAATGTACTTTTTCATTTCCTAATTAACGGCATACTCCATGAGCAAGTAATTTGTAGCTCAATTTCCTTGTCTGAAACAACAAGAATTCCAGAACAGAGGGAGTAATTGATAGCTGTGGAAGAGTTGATATAACCATCTAATTAAATCTGAAAAGTGTCTGAATCATGATGTATACCATTGCTGCTTCAATTTCAGATTCACCAATTGAAATGTCAAATTGCAAAGAACGAACAATGGTATGAAGGGAACAAACAAAAATTTTGCTCCAGGGGCAAATGTACTTTTTCATTTCCTAATTAACGGCATACTCCATGAGCAAGTAATTTGTAGCTCAATTTCCTTGTCTGAAACAACAAGAATTCCAGAACAGAGGGAGTAATTGATAGCTGTGGAAGAGTTGATATAACCATCTAATTAAATCTGAAAAGTGTCTGAATCATGATGTATACCATTGCTGCTTCAATTTCAGATTCACCAATTGAAATGTCAAATTGCAAAGAACGAACAATGGTATGAAGGGAACGAACAAATATTTTGGTACAGGGGCAAATGTGACTTTTCATTTCCTAATTAACGGCATACATGAGCCAAACTATCAGCAGTGGCACAAAAGAATCAATTTTAAATTGGATGGCGGATAAAAGCTAAAATTTCGATGACGAATAGGGAACCAATTTATCTTTCGATGGTAAATAAGGAAATTTGTCAATCAATATACTAGCGTTTCAATCCACCAACCAAATCAGGCCAGCATTGTGCGGTAGTAGGAGTTATGCCATTGGGCGGGTTCTGGTCTCACCTCGAGGGCGGCGCAAGGCTTCTTGAAGTTGCGGAGCTTGTTGAAGTAGGCGATGATCTGGTACTGCGAGAGCGGGCGCCTCTCACGGATCCAGGCGTCCAGCACAGCCGGCGCGGTACCCGGCGGCCTGCCGTGGGGAAGCGACGCGAGCCTCACGTAGAGCGGGACCCACGCAGGAGGGAGCTCCGGGGCATTCGCCTGCGGCGCCGTCGCCTGCGAGTGCACCGATCTTGCCGCCGGGGCCAGCGAGACGCGCCGCCACGCGCAGCATGTGTGGCCGTCGACCCTCTCCGAGACGAGTGGGGGTTTGTAGGGGTTTATTATGGAGCTTGCCGCCGGCTCGGCTGCGGCGCCCATTCGGTTTTTCTTTTCTTTTTTAGCTCCTGCGGCGCGCCTATTCGGTTGGCGAGGAGGGGAAGAAGAAGCCAGCAGGCCGGGGCCCAGTTCACTCAGCCCAGAAAAACACCGTACCTATGGGCCAGGATTAGAATACTCAGCCCAGTACGTATATGGGCCGCATTACCAGCAACCATTGTGTTTTCTTTTTGCCACGACCAGGCTGCAAGATATGCACTTGTAAAACAAAAGAAAACCTCTCTGCAGTTAGGAGGACAACATGCTTGTTCTTGTACAGTGATCAGGACCCTTGAAACTCACTCGATGGTGGCTTCTCTTTGGCCACAACAGCATCATCAACGAAGTCGTCATCCTTGCAACAACATGGTCGGTCGGAGGAGCCGGGCAAAGATTCGCCACCTGAGCTAATTAAGTTTGTGGTCCACATTCCGCCAGCAGCATCCACGAATCTAAACAACCAACCACGCAATCCTGGACGCTTAAACAAATGGCGCGCACCAGATACGAGATTAATTAGCAGGGGTGCTAAACAAAAGCCTATGCGCCAGAAACTGTCTTGTACGCTAGCTCGAATAGCCTTTGCGCATGCAAACGCCACGTACCGCCCACTTGGCTGGCCACTCGTCAATCTTTCTTAGCATGATCCTCTGGCACGCCGTACCACTAGCTCATCGATCCTTTCTTGTTTAGGCAAGGCGCGCGCGCTTTGTCCCGGTGCCCGTGCTAATGATTGTATCTGCTGCGCTCATCCTTCTTTTCACAGCTGCTCCATAAACAAATGGAAGTGTGCTTTTGCTGTTGACGACGACGTGTACCCCAAAAGCACTCGCGCCAACCAAATCTTCCATATCTATGAGAAAATTCCTTATTTGCCATTAAGAATTTACATAGTTCCTTATTTGTCATGTTAGAAGTTAAACTTTCTTAGTTGTCATCTAAAAAAATTTTTATGCCTTCGTTGCCACTGCAGTGTAATTTTTGCTCTAACTCAAACATGAAAAGACCAAAATACCCCTAACATGTTTGAGTTCAAGTCCCGTATTTTTTATGCCTGGCAAGGGAGAAGGGGAACGACGGCTCTGCTAGGGGTATTTTAGCCTTTTTATGTTTGAGTTAGAGCAAAAAATGCACTGTAGTGGCAACAAAGGCATAAAAAATTTGTTAGATGGCAACTAAGAAAGTTCAACTTCTAACATGGCAAATAAGGAACTATGCAAATTCTCAATGACAAATAAGAAATTTTCTCCATATCTATCAATATAGTAGTACTACGTACGCTAGCTAGATTGGGGCTTTTTCAATTTTTGAGCTCCCCAAATCGCATCTCCACTAACCATTTGACCGAGAATTTGGTTGTGCACGCAAGAAAACTCAAACTAGCTCGTGGCACGCGCAAAGGACTATGCAAAATCCATGTTGCTCATGCTATCCCCGATAACGAACCTGTTGAAACTAAAAGTGCCGGCTAACAGAGCGGTAATCTCTCTATATATACAGGTAGTGCTGGGTAATACTATTGTTTATGGTTAACCATCCCACATCGAGGCTGCCTCGGGACTTTGATGCCCAGTATATCAAATGGAGGATTGCTCGGAGTCCATGTTTTGGGAGACAGGATTTGTACCGTTTGTTTATTCGTGGTGCGCTGCCAGAGGACAAGGTAGGCCACACAAGTTCCGGAAGCTCCCCTGTTTTGGACTTATGCAACCATGGATGATGGAAAAGAATTATAGCGTTCCATTTCTTTTAAGGAAAGGAGCTTATTGCTTGTGAAGTATATAGTCCAAGCCATAGAGATCTGAGGTGTTTGATCTTTTTTCAAGTGAAAACAAAACGTTAGGGAACCGGTAGATTAATACATGTAAATTAAGCAATATTTGTTTGAAGCTTTTATCGAACATGCAGTGGGGACTTGCACACAAATTGCTATCAATCAGAGCCTCTAAAATTGGTTTTCTAAAAGGTCTAGAAGTGGTCCTAAGTGACCAGCGACGCATTCTGTGAAACAGTACATCTGAAATTGGTTTGGCCATATTAGCTGCGTCCGAGGAAGCTGTCGAACTCCAGCCGTGTCGCAATGGTGGCTGACCGGCTGTTGATCGGTGGTCCTCCACTTGGCTCTGAACATTCCGGCCTTGAACACGCATGCTTCCATTTTTAAGCTGAAAAGCGCAGTGACGGAGCCAGGATTCTTAATATGGGTGTTCAAAGTCATCAGACCATGTCCCAATTTGCCAACTGAACGAACAGTTCAATACTGTAGAAGCGGAGCGAGCGCCACCGTAGGAAATATCGAATCAGAATATCAAACAATCAGCAGTTGACGATCAGAGAGTCTTGCAGCCTGGGCGCATGGGCCTTTTCCAGTTTCGTGGGCTGGTTGTGGGATTCCAAACACTTTGTTTTGTATGGCTTCAGAGTTCAGACTTTAGAATCACTGTTTTTTTTAACAATTTCGATGGGTGTTCAACTGAATAGCCATGAACCATGGTGGCTCCGCCACTGGAAAAGCGATTTGGGCGCTGCCTTTGGTGGCTGTCGATATGCCTTTGTGGCTGCATGGCATGCATGGAACCATGATCTGGCTGCGAAAGGGACTCAAGAGCCAGAAGGTTTAATGCCCAGAGCTTCATCGTATGAGCCGGCTCTCAGTTGCGGTCCTTGAGTTGAGTTGCGGACAAAGCGCACGGCTGTCCTGCGTTTCCGTGGTACGTACCCAGCCCCCCTCTGCCGCTTTGAGTTGGGACGCAGGCTGGGGTCCTGGTCATCTTGGCGTCCTGTTGATTATTGTTGTCTTAACTGGAGGACATGGCCACTAATGAACTCGGTGCTGATAATGTGAGATCACACGAACCTGACGCTACATTGTTCACAAACTAAGCGATAGAACTGCCGCTGCACCACCTTTCTTAATCTTTCTTTTTTAATCTAACGACAAATGTTTATGGTAAATTGTGAGTATAAGAAACAAATTAAGTCGGCCGGGCATGAACTAACGGGACATTTGAACAATAAAAGGGAGGACAAAAGTCAGTTGGAAAATAGTACCAGACCAGTCGCCCATCATTCATACTTTCATAATATGGACATAAACTAACAGGGTATTTGAACAACTGAAGACAGCCCCGAGATTGAAATAGTATTGCTGACGAATCTCCTATGTACAGTATTGACATGGGTCATCGTTTTCAAAATTTTGTACCCCATATCTCTCACCGAGGCCGTTGAGCTCCGGCTGGCCGCTGGCGAGAGAAGGAAGAAAGAGATGGCTATTCTAGCGGTACGAGTTATTTTAGAAAAGCCTAGTATTTTGAGACTATTTGAGCGAAATCTAACGAAACCGAAGCTAAAATAGCAAAAGACTCCAAGAAAGCAAGCCTAGCTAGACATCCTCATCACACAAGTTCTGAATCCGGAAGCGCTTCCTGCGTCAGTGCTTCTTAGCTTGATAAATCGACAGTGCTAATCCCATGGTTACAAGCATCGTAGCCTAGCCCGGGTGAACTAGGGTCTAACCATTTTTACATCAAGTTGAACCAGGGTCAGAATATGAATTGTCTACATTCTTCACTGAACGGTTTTCCACGACAACGCCACCGGGATGATCAAGCCTGGCAATTTCTCTGAGCTGTTATTTTAGGCACCTTTTCCTAGATTCGCCATCACTAAAACTTATTTCTTGTACTATATGTCAATGTTGTTGCAGCAGGCTACTCCCTCCGTCCCAAAATAGTTGTC
>LAPY01000519.1:75966-87081 GCA_000970635.1 Eragrostis tef | reverse complement strand
CCCCCTGCAGCGGCGGCAGCTCGCCGGCGGCGACGGCCACGCACTCCGGTAACGAAACGAACCAGTTCTCCACAACGCAACTACACATCTAAAAGAAAAATCGCATGCACGCGTCCATACATCATCTATGGTGGTACACGTTGTTGTTGCACGTTTCGGAGGTCTCACCGCGTTGCACGCTGGTTCCGTGAGTGAGCGTACGTTTTGTTCCGGTGTGCGCGTGTTATATCAAAAGAACCAAGCCTCTGAAAGCGTTCATGTGCATGCGTGTGCGTGTGTTCTCGAAGGGTCAAATCATGTCCATGCAAATGGGGTGCACGGCTGTCAGAGGTGGAGTAAAGCAGTGGGAGGGTGCTTGTGTAGGGTTTTGTCCAAGGTTCGTAGCTAGACCTCCTCTTCTCCTTCCTCTACCTAGCATTCTATAGCCACCTAATCTCTCTCTCTCTCTCTCTCTCTCTAGATAGGCTCTACTCGTAGCTAGGCTGTGTGATGGAACTTGAGAGCGCTGTGGTGGGGAGCGAGTGCTTGCTTGGATTCAATGGATTGGTTGTCGTTGCCCAACGGCCGAATCTTGGTCTTTCCTTGCTGCTTGGCTATTTACCAGAGTCGTAGTACTGCTGGAGTGGAGAAAAATTTGTGAAAGGTTTATTTTAGAGCTAGCTCGTGCTTAGGAGATCTCTTGCCGGGATTTGGTCGTCCTTTGACAAGACATATCATATCATCACGGTAGTGGTAATTTCTGGTGGTGCATATGCGGGACTCTTTTCTGCATTATTGTGCGGTTTCTAGTTTACATTATTGCCGCGCGATGATATTTTCATTCTAGCATTTTGCTACGCGAATTGAAAAATGAAGCATCTAATATGGCCATTGCCCATGCGATTGCATAGAGTAAGCGGCTAATATGTTAACCTTATTTGATTAGGATATATATGTTCTACTCTACCGACATATATTATGAAGATAACAATGGATTTACTACCTTAAGCACGCAATTTGCTGTCTGAAACACTGTATATGAGCCTTATTTTTGTTGACTTTTTTATTATGCATGTGGTACATGTGATGCTACTGCATCATCTCTCGTAAAAAAAAATCTGATTTTACTGCAACAGTACTTGGTGCAAAAGGGCATGTTATTAGCGCTAGCGGCTTTTGAAATCCTACCCGAAAAAGTAAAGCATTGCAGTACATTGGACTGCTAGATGCTTTGAACAAGGTCCAGTCAAATCCGCCAAGAACGCCAGAAGAGCTAATGGCGTCAGAAATAAAATAGAATAATGTTTGTGTGCATGCTATTCTATCTTTTGGTTCCGGTTCTTCGTAGCAATTTTTATATTTTACAAGGAAACAGCACTGCCATCTTTTGACTTGACAAGACCTTGTGGTGCCCATTTTTCTGATGCAATATTGACGTTTCGAACCAACTTTCTGCAGACTGTAAGGATTACCTTCTACTAGTATATTGATTGTTTTTTATAATGGGGATATATACCATCTGGCTTTATGTCTATGCCCAAGAACTACAATCGTGCATGTGTTTGATTGCCCATGGAAAGCGAATAGGACGTGTAACCTGTTGCTAAGGCAGATCTGTAACATACCAGCATGTCTTTTATTTCCAAGATGCTAGATTTTTTGCTTTTAAATCCTCTCGTGGTGAACTTCATACTTCATCTGATCCTATAAATTGTTTACGTCAACAAAGCGCTCTTCGAGGTCATAGTACTATTTTCATGAAAATACTTTTCATGATGAATCCAATAACATTGGCCTCACATTGTGGATTTTAATATTTATATATTGCCCAAAGTTGTAAAATCTTGACCACCAAGAATCCTAAAATGACCCCCCTTTTTTTAAAGCAAAATCCTAAACGAGGGCCTTTAAAAATGATCTCTGTTATCTGATGGTGCATAAGTGCACAATGTTTAATCTCCTCAGTCAGTCTTGGATCACACGAATGATGTCTAAAATAAGCGGAGAGAGCAAATACTGTTGTCCTATGCAGTTATAAGTTTTTGTGGATGTTAAGACATTGCACATTTATGCACCATCAGATATGTATTTTCCCATAAAAAATTGCTGTCCCTATGTAGTTATAAGTTTTTGTGGATAACGTACTTTCAAAGAATGGCTCTTTGTTTTTTAGGCAATACTGGAGTGATCTTTTGGTCTGCAAAGATATACTAATTACGTACTGCAAACCCTAACTGCACATATTCTCTCATGCATGCCATCTATTTGACTTCATTTTTAAGAAACTAATTTGTTGGCACGTAACTTTTTTCTCACAAAATGAAAGATCACCGTTCTGTGATTTTTCTGGAACTGTTAATTTTGTATATCTTAGGATGCTCACTTCATGATGCTTGTCATAAGTCCAACAACAATTTTGATATGATGGAGTTCATCCTCTTTGGAAAGTACTCGCGTATTGGCGCGAATTGTACTAGCTAGCAAGTAGGGTTGACTCCACATTAACGTATGATTCAGAACCTGGATCTCGTGTAAATGTTGGATGTTTAGTGCAGTTTGTGTCTATTGGAAAGTCTAAGATAAGTGTGCAAAGTAGTTGTGTTTTGTGCTCCGAGACTGATTAGTTCGATCATTTCCAGTACACTCGTGGTCAAACATTTTTGTTGTAAATTTTCAGTTATTTTGTGTCTGCGACTCAATAGTGCAGTTGCTCGTGCATTCTTCTTCAGGTTGTAATGTTTTTAGGAGATTCTGTTGTGGTCGAACAATGCTAGCTTAACACAATAATCCTGTAAACCAGTAGCATGTATGTCGGCTATTAGATTATAAGAATGAGAGCTGATTTACTACCATTAGTTTTTTTTAAGGGGGGTGGGGGAGGGTTACAGATATAAAGCTCCCTAGAAACAGTTAACTGGCCTATAGAACTTTGTGTGCCTTGTAGAATTAAGAATAAAGTACCAACAATTAATTTACAGCTTTACGAAGACTAAGTTAGCGACAGCCATATTTCTGGATAGACAACATACTCAAATTTAGGCCCCACAATAACAAAATATTAGTGGCAGATGATGTATATATGGCTACATCAGATTTACACACAACAGCGCCTTATGGAAATATGCAGGAAGACGTGGAAAGCTTATCTTTTAGTGCTCAGAAAATTATGAAATATGGGCAGAGGTTTGTCCCATATGACTCCAGTTGATAACTGAACAATGCTATACACACGACTGCCGTTTAGACTGCTTTGCCACATGTATCTTCAGCGCCAGCAAATCTCGGCGTGGGCAGTTAACTAATCAGCGGATGCATGCAAACGGCAGATCACTCAGTCGCACACGGCAGTCGGAAGGCACAGTAGTGTGTACAGCATTTTCGAACATGATATTTCTTGGTCTTGCCTGAGTCAAATATGCCTATTTTACTTTTACTAGTTCTGTCCATTTTGAGTCATGAATCTTGGTCCGCGCCACTGCAAAAGGCACGTTTGGAAATGCTACCAGCTTTAGTGTTATTGGTAATGCCACTATATAATAATAGAACTCATCTGCTAGTGATAAGTGTAGGCTGCCTATTCATCTTTCTGAAAAAAAATAAATCAATAACCTATGATGCTCAAAGGACTATCATATTTCGTTTGTTAGAATCAAGCTTTTGTATCGAGTTAATGAAAACATCATGGGTGGATCATTGGTGACAAAACTGGTATTAGCATGTGCTAATATGAAATTTAGCTGACAAAATGTTGTGATCCTTCCGTAACTTCAAGTAGTGCTGTACTTCTGCACCTTCATCTTTCAGAGGTCCAATTGGTCCTGTTTTTCTTCTTTGATCACCTAGTTATATTTGGACATGAGGAAACTAGGTTCACATGCTAATTATCGTGGATCTGTTACAGCTGATGATATGATATGACAGGCATTAGTTTTTTTTTCAATTTTCTTAGACGTGAATAAGTATCAATGTTTTCTTTCTATGTAACTGTAATGATGATCTTTGCATAGGCAAAGGATTTTCAGGTTTTGAAATGTAACTAGGATGACTAGCTACATGTCTTAAAATAGATATTTTTCTAATTTGATCCTTGCATGTCAGATGAAATGATGGGGTCTTCTGAGGATGAACAATGCTCAGGCGACACTGATGTGGCAGACATGGGGCAAGAACACAGCTCCCGCTTAGCTGATCATGAACTGAAGGAAATGCTGCTAAAGAAGTACAGTGGATGCCTCAGTCGTCTTCGGTCCGAGTTCCTGAAGAAGCGGAAGAAAGGGAAGCTACCTAAGGACGCTCGGTTGGTGTTGCTGGACTGGTGGAACACACACTACCGTTGGCCGTATCCTACGGTACATGCCGAAATCCGTCCTTTCTACTATGCAACATGGTGGTCCACTCTAACCATTGCCTTACCTGATGTTTTGTTTCTGACAGGAGGAAGATAAGGTGAGGCTCGCATCAATGACCGGTCTCGACCCAAAGCAAATCAACAATTGGTTCATCAACCAGAGGAAGAGGCATTGGAAGCCATCGGAGGACATGCGGTTTGCACTCATGGAGGGTGTTGCCGGCGGATCGTCTGGGACGACTCTCTACTTCGACACAGGCACAATTGGACCGTGAGTCGCACGACTGCTTTTACAGAAACTGGCCAACTCAATCAGCAGTAGGACCTGGCACGTGACGATGATCGATCTGCCAGGTCAAAATTGACAATAAATCTGTCAGCCTGAAATCGATCACATCAACCAATCTTTTGGCCTCATCATTTGGCAACATCGTGTGCATATGGTATTGTCGTACCAAAACAGATAAATTGTATGTAATTAAGCGATTTGAGGAGACACGCAAAAGATTTTTATTAGTAGATTCGTGTATTGTCTCATGAATTGTATGTAATCACTTCCCATACTGGCCACCCAATTAATTGTTAGATATGCTGAAGGGCTATAAAGCTAAACTTGTTCTATTTCAGTATACATACTCTGTCGTTCCTGTCTGCCACTCTGTGTTCGTTTTTTGTATCAGTGCCTTACAGCCTTTGGATGATTGCTGATCGACAAGTGATCATTGAAAAGATGCCGTTTCAGTATAATGTAGTACTACTAGTACTGAGTGCATTCATTTTGCTTGCAGGTGGTGCACGTAACAGCAGAGGATAAGATGGTAAATTACAGTACAGCAGAGAAACAAAATGTAAGAATCAAAGCAATAAAGGAACATTTGCTGAATCAGAACATTTCAGTCAGTGGTATCATCAAGCAAGCTCTGGTACTAATCAGATTGAGTTACAGCATTGCAACATGTTTTAATAGAAGATCATTAAACTCAAAACGACTGCTTTAAACATACCGAACACGAATAAGCGAATACCTGACTGGCTTTGTAACTGCATTTTTGCTGCAAGAAACAGAGCATCAACAAGTGAAGAGAAGTACCCTGCACATGACACCTCTGAACCGACAACCCTCAGGAAGAAAAGAAGACCGTCTCCGCCGTCAAGCTCTTGCGGCTCGCTCGACTCCAATCAAATGCTGCTCTGGCTAAGGAGTTCGGAGAGACCGTCTTCCTCGATATCGGCCGGTGCCCTTCACCACTGAAAGATTTCGTTCCCGAGGCGGCGGGCTCGCTCGGACTCGTGCCCCCGCAGCGCGCAGACGGCATTGGCGACGCCAGGGGACGCCATGACCATTGGCGCCAGGTCCATCAGCACGCGGATCGCCTCCTCCGCGCACCGGTCGTCGTCCTCGTCGCCGAAGAGCAGGTCGGCGAGCTCGACCCTGGCGCGACGGAACCAGGCGAGGGAGTAACCTAGGCCGGCGGCCTCCACGGCCGCGTCGATGGCGCTGACGCCGCGAAGAAGCGGGTCCATCGACAGAGCGCGCTCTGCTCGTCCATGGCGGGAACGCGAGCCAAAACTCTGGCCTCTTTCTGCTGCTACAAGGAGACGGCGAGCTCGGGTGCGGGAAACATCGCACTCGCATACGCGAGCGTAGGACGCCTCTCGCACACCCTGGCGAGATGGTTCCCGCTGGCAGCGCGCGCGCACCAACATGCGGACGAGGTGGCCGCTGATGATAGCGTCCACGTACGGGATTTGTTTTCCTTTTTGCGCCAGAATACTGTCACGTATAGTTCACATGTAGTTACGGTTTTTTTTCCCGCGATTCTCACATATTACTTGAATTGCTTTGGTTCCGTTTTTTCTCCTCGCGGTTCCTTTTCTTTTCTTATGTTTTTAAAGGAAAAGACACATTTGTTTGACAGAAATTTACTCTTTCTTCCACATGCAAAGAATAGTTGTTAAAATTAGTTGTCTTAATTAGTCTATATGTTCTAGATGACAACTATTTGTTTCAGTATTCATATCGATTTGTTTCACGTAGTTAATCCATGTGTTCCCTATGATAAATTTATCTGTTCCAATAGGCACATGAATTTGTTCCATCTATTTAGTCCATATGTTTCCCGTGAGAACTATTTGTTCCAGTATTCATACCGATTTGTTCCACGTAGTTAATCCATGTGTTCCGCATGATAAATTTATTTGTTTCAGTAGGCATATAAATTTGTTCTACCTATTTAGTCTATATGTTTCATGTGAGAACTATTTTTTCCAGTATTCATATCGATTTGTTTCACGTAGTTAATCCATGTGTTTCGCATGATAAATTTATTTGTATCGGTAGACATATAATTTTTTTTACCTATTTAGTCCATATGTTTCATGTGAGAACTATTTGTTTCAGTATTCATATCGATTTGTTTCATTTAGTTAATCTCTGTGTTCCAGTGAGAAAATTATTTGTTCAAATATGCATATGAATTTTCCCATCCTCGTGTTCTCTCCCTCTAGTTTTCTCATTCTACCTCTTTTTTTTCTAACAAATAATGTTCCAGATTTGTAAATAATCATTACATGCATACACTCACATGTTAGTAGCTAATGGAACATTTTTCGTAAACTAGGAGAACACTGGTCATAATTTAGCAGAATATTTCACGTTAGCTAATGGAACATTTTTCGTAAACTAGTAGAACACGGGTCATAAACTAGCAAAACACTGTTTATTTTATGAAATAACGAATTCTATAGATACTATACATTAAATTATAGATATATATTCTGATTATTGAGAAATAAAAAATATGTAATTCTCGAACTTAAATTTTTTACTTGTACAGTTGTCATAATCATAACGCAAAAAGTAATTAAGGATAAAGCAATAAGCGCTTCGCAAAGAATCCAAGAGTTGAATTGAGCGGTGGCCACATAACATTAGAGTGCTCTATCTTTTTAATCATATAGAATGACAAAAAAAAAGAGATGTCACATTACGTTCTGGATGCTTCACGTGAGAAAAGATACATGGATTTTTCGTTAGATGTTCATAGTAACTAGTAAGAGACAACAAGGAGAGATTAAGAGAGAATATGCATTATTGGAACACTCAAAAGAACTGAAACGTGAGGCTAAACCTCCTGCTAAAACTCCTCCAGGAGGAGTATCCTCCAAAATCCTTAAATGCAATATTAGATTCAATTCCTCTAAACTTTTCTTCTTGAAAATTTAGTTGTTCCAAAGAGGATCGACATGCCTAGCTGAGTAGCAAATTTTAGTACGTCTATTCTTAGAAATGCAAAAGAATTGGCTTTAACTGACGTTTGGGGATATGTAGTACGCTGATTTTTCACAACTGAAGTTGACATTGCTTGAGAGCAAACAAAATTCATGATACACCACTTGATTCGGTGGTAGACTGGTAGCAGTGGCGAAGCTAGGATAGAAACTCAGGGTGGGCCGACAAAAATTTTTTTTCGCCGCACAACAAACTTGAAGGCCAACATACAATAAAATTTCGATAACTTAAATAAAATGTCTTACAAACATAGTGAATCAACAATATGGTTCATTACAAGCCTACAAGATTAATATGATGACAACAAGAAAAGAAACTACTTCTTTTTATCGGGTCTTCGCCTTCTAATGGCCATAAAAGTCTCAATAATCTCATCTTCCTTCACATTCAAGAAAACATCACTCTCAATGAAAGTGACTCATCCTATTTCTCAACTTATTATGGACAAAATTCATCGCTGAAAATGCTCTTTCAACACTTGCAGTGGCCACTGGTAGAGTCAATACTAACTTGAGAAGCAAGTATACCAAATCATACACATTATGCCTATTTGTTTCAACAAGCTTAACTGAGAGCTCAACAAGATTGTTTAGACCTTGAAAGCTATCTTGTCTCCTCATGTCATCAATATAGTTATCAAGTTGCGTTTCAAGTCGCATAACTTCCGAACTTGTGAAGTCATTGGGATAAAATTCAGCAAGCCTACGTACCTTTTGTGCATCAAAGAAAGCAAAAGAATTTGAAGGATTCAAGGCTGTCATACAAGAAAGCAACTCCATATTGACCTCATCAAACCGAGTATCAAGTTCTTGAATAATTCGATCAATAATGCCAATATATACTTCTCTTCTAAAATGATCATCATTTGTTTGGTTCGAATAATACCTAGATGGTCTTCCAAAAGGCACATAGTTATCATCCATTTCAGGTACTTGAATGCCATGTTTGTTGCAAAATGAAATCACTCTTTGAAAGAATGCAAGCCAACCATTAGACCTCAATTGTTGCATTCTATCCTTGGCCACACTAACAAGAGACAGTGCATTAACAATATCTTGCTCTCTTCTTTGTAAGCACAATGATAGATCATTAGTGTATCCAAGAATGGTGGCCATCAAGTGTGCACTGAAAACAAAGTCAAATGATTGAAACACCAATTCCATACCTCGTATTTTTGGCCAATCACTTCTTATTGTAGTATCATGCCCAAGACTTATGAGTACATCACGGATGGCTGGATACATAGAAATAATGTGGACAACAGTTTTGTAATGAGTGCCCCATCGAGTCTCAGCGGGCCTAGCTAACCCCATCTCTTGATTCAGCCCCTTTCCGGATTGCATGTCACCACTGTCAATTGCATTCAAGATATTCTGGAGATTAATATTCCGCAACATGTCATGACGCTTGCAAGAAACCCCAATAATGTTAAGCAATGTAGAGACATGATCAAAGAACCAAACACACTCATCATTACCCTTAGCAACACCAACAAGAACTAGCTACAATTGATGAGCAAAACAATGAATGTAATAAGCTGAAGAAACCTCATTCATGAATAATGTTTTCAGCCCTTTGATTTGGCCTCTCATGTTGCTAGCCCCGTCATAACCTTGCCCACGAATTTGAGTTATACTCAAATGATGACGAACAAGTAAAGCTTCAATTGCTTCCTTCAATGGTAATGAAGTTGTATCTTCTACATGAACCAATCCAAGGAAGTGTTCACATGGTCTTCCCATTTTATTAACATAACGCAAGCAAACAGCTAGCTGTTGTCTATGTGAAACATCACTTGCCTCATCAGCTAAGATTGCATAGTGACCCTCATTAACCTCTTCAATGATTTTATTTCTAGTGACTGTGGAACAACATTGAATAATTTCTCTCTGTATGTCTGGGCTAGTCAAGGTACAATTACCAGGAGCATTCTTCAAAACATACTTATCAATCTCCGCATTACTAGCTGCAAGCCATTTCAAAAGCTCTAAAAAATTCCCCCTATTCTTGGACTCTTCACTTTCATCATGCCCACGAAATGCCAATCCTTGATTCAAAAGAAACCTCAAGCATCTAAGTGAATAACTCAATCGAATCTGGTAAAGCCGCATCTCCTCACTACTAACTTCCACAATTCTATCATCAATTGCTGTACTAGGAGTCAAATAAGAGTTGAACCTCTCTTGGGCTGCATTATGTGCGCTACCAACCTCACCCACATGCTTGTCTAGTGCATCATCTCTATTCCAATTCCTCCATCCACCATCAGTAAATGGACTACTTTCCCCCCTTTTTTGAACAAGAAGCATACAAAGCAAAAGGCAGCATCATTCTTGGGGCTATATTCTATCCACTTATATCTATAAAACCATATTGGATTGAACCACCGATCTCTAGTGCCAATCTTCCTTTTCTTAAATTCATGTGTAGTAGGCTGATTTGGACCTTTCAAGATATATGCTCTACGAACGGCATCTTGATCATTGACGGGGTAACTTACAATGTGCAACCTTTCGGCGGGGTCTTGTGGAAGATGATCCGGATCATAAACCGGTGGTGGGGGCTGCATTGGTGGAATCGGAGTAGGCGTGCTGCCGCTGCCCACTTCCTCTTCCTCTTCCTCTAGAATCATTTTGTCTTCAATAGCTCTTGAGGCATTAGTCACTTGTATTGTAGGCACAATGTCTCCACTTATTCTTGATGCATCTGGTCCAATGTCCTCACTTGAACCATTATCTGTTGCATCAGTCGAGGGAACCGAAGGTGAAGAAGATTCCACTTTCTTTGCTGCCATTTTCCGAAAAAGAGTTGCAATATCTCCGTCTTTCTTCTTCATCTTCAGTTCTTCACAAATCTGCAATCCAAGCCAAATGACCAAATGTCACTAATCTGCTATCTCAATTGGTAAATCGGCAAATCCTAATGTCCATTATCCAATTCGTTCAACTGAAATTGAGAAAACAATTCAAGAGGGCAGGAGAGCAGAACCTTGTCAGGCGTTGGGCGTTGGGGAGCAGAGCAATGGAGCTGCTCGTCGTCTCGTCTCTCGTGTCGCCATCGCTGGACGCCGGGCGCAGCGCCGCCGCCAGCCCGCCACCACCCGCCTGGCTGCCTCGGCCCGCCCCTCGGGGAGCCGCGTCGCCCGCGCAGGGAGCAGGCGCGCGACGCGCAGGGGAGGAGCGCGCCCCGCGCAGGAGAGGAGAGAGGGCCGGCGCCAGGGGTCGCCGCGCAGGGGAGGGGCCGGGGCACGCCGGGGGTCGCCTCGCCGGAGATGTGTCGAGTCGCCGTCGCCAACCCTAGTTCCCTTCTTCTCCCCCGCTGGCCAGCGCTCTGTTCGTCCGCTCTCTGTTTCGGTTCGGAAGAGCTTCGTTCTTTTTTCTTTTTTTTTTGGCAAATGCCGCTCGAGCTCGACCTGGGCTGGATGGGAATGGGGTGGGGGTGGGTCGCGGCCCAAATCTCAGGGTGGGCCGCTGTCCGCCCTGTAGCTCCGCCAATG
>LAPY01000519.1:42245-55957 GCA_000970635.1 Eragrostis tef | reverse complement strand
TAGTTTAGGGGGGGGGGGGGGGGGGGGTGAACGGCTTTCATTCCAATTCACGCCCGTTGCGAGCAAGTGATGTGTGCATGAACATAAAGCAGAAGTGGGTATAAACAATGATTCTTCCTTTGCATTGTTACTCTTTTGTCCAGAACAAATATTACATTTATACAACCCCTTTTCTTACAAATGACTTTTATACAACCTTGTATAGGATAAATACCGTTTCATATATACAGTCTTCACTCAACGAACAAGGATTACATGCTGCGGTTGCGGCTCCTGTCCCTGCAGCCTGAGCATTCTTGATGCGTTTCGTCTTTGCTCCTGCAGCACCAAGATCCAGGTCAGTGAATTGAGCACAGCATTTTCAGCTTCAGTCAACTAACTGCTCCCCAGGAGTACTACTAGGACAAAACAAGAAAATGTTCAGTGGTGACAACCAACCTGGAGCATCTGCAGCCGGTACTGCCGCTGTCCCTGCTGGATCGCGGAGATGAGCCTCATGACCACGTAGAACGGCAGCAAGATCCCACTGGCCCTCAGCAAATATACCTTCAAAACAAAGAAGGATACACGTTAGCAGCAACTCATCGTAATGCTGAACTTCTGATCCTTCTGAATCATAGGGGAAAGAAATGCAGGCAGAGTTAAATTGTTGCACTCACTGTGAGGAGGCCGAACGCGTACTGGTTCGCCGCTCCGATCGTCACCACCGTGACTAGGTGCCTCAGCAGCAGCACGACCGTGAACTGCACGCATGCACAGCAGAAAGAATTCAGACATAACTACGTGGCGCAAGCTTTTATCTGAATTGGCAATGCGGTTTCTGTCAGTCAACGTACCGTGACCGCCACCGAGCGGCACCAGGACGCGCTTCTGCCGGCGGCGCGGGCGCACTCGGCGTGCTCCGGGTCGCCGGCCGACGCGTCGAGCCCGACCAACGGAACGTCTTCTTCCTCCTCCGGCTCGTAGTTCAGCCTCGGCACCTCCAGGCTCCCTCTGCACAACACAAGCATTTTGAGTAAAAATGTGGTCCTAATTGGCCAGTAACTGAATTAATTGATATTTCTCCAGGCCGATGCCGAGTTTCATCACCGCGTTTGGTGATCGCTTTGTACTGCTCTGCACGACGCATGAAACGACAGAGCATTTGACTCCCTCACATCGCATCGGTGCAGGACACGGTGGTTGTGAGATGTACTACAGTTGTGCAGAAAACAGTGCACAACAAACATCTCATCTGCCATCAGATATCATGGAGGGAATAATCAGGACGAGGCGGTGGTTGGGGTTGGCTAATGGAACAGCGTGGCCGGACCCACATGGCAGCCACCCAGAGCCCTATCGTTTTTCCTTGTGTGAAGAAGACTGTTGCGACAAGGTGACAGAGAAGAATGAGCCGGACCACCTCTGTTTTGATGGGAATGCTTGTTCTCTTGTTTTGGATCAGATCAGATTATCATTGACAGATGGCCATCTTGGAATCTGCTGGTAATGCTGGTGTGCAATCAAGAGCGGATAAGTGCATGCCTGGCTGGCAACTTCCGATCAATCAATGGAAGATACCAGTAGGTTGGTCAGCACCTGAGCTAGATAACCGTGTTAGGGTACTACCGTTGTTTGGATAAAAATGAAGGAAATTTTGTCTGTGAGACACTCTAAAAACATGGTTTTGTCTGTAGAACATCGTTACTTTCAAATTTGTCTCCTGGACACTGAGAAATTTGTCTTTTGTCTACAGGACACTATAGCAAATGAAGTAACTATTTTAAAAACTTTTATCTCAATGCGCAAAATAGATTTTAATTTGAAATTTGGCACATAGATATATTGTTTCATTTTCTGCCTACATGATTTTTTCTTGATTTTTTACCAATTATTTGCACAGTTTGATTTTGAAAATAAATATTTTCTTAGTGAAATATGTGTGAAAACAATCAATAATAGATATGAAATAAATCATCATGTATAGAGAATACAGTAATGTATGTTTGTGCTAAATTTCAAGTTAAAATACATTTTGTGTATTGATATAAAAAATTAAAAAATTGTCATTTCTCCTGCTACAGTGTCCTGCAGACAAAAGCCACAATTTCTCAATGTCCAGGAGACAAATTTAAAAATAACGATGTCCTACAGACAAAACTATGATTTTAGAGTGTCATACAGACAAAATTTCCAATCTCAAAACGTTCTATCAAAAAATTTTGTAGGACGGGCTACATATTCGTCTCCCGGGCAAGCCCGTCTTTTAGCAAGAACATGATGGGCAGTGGGCCAAAGGTCCTCAAAATTCTGAGTCTCCCCAATTCGCAATTTGTATAGATGCAGGCAGAAGAAAGGCCCAGCACAGTCCAAAAGTTATGAAAACAGAGCCTGGTGCCGGTTCACGTTCTCCAGACACGTTCCAACAGGGGATCGAATTCTTTGCTCAAAAAAAAAAAAACAGGGGATCGAATTCATTGTTTCGCTTCCGCCCGAAGCCACGGCGCTGTTCTTCTTCCATCGATTCCCAAATCGCTTGAGCCGTAATCGCAACAGCATCGCTCGTTCCCATTTTGTGGATGGCCGAGTCGATGAGACCATATGCGCCCATTCTTCCCAACAGCAGAGTGTGTGGCCTGGGAGCGTCGTCCGACAGTTTGCAGAACCATGTTGCCGTGCTGTAGTGATGCGTCTAGCTACTGGTGTGTAGTGCTGGCGTGCCGGACCGCGCACACACTGATCACCTTCCAAATCTGCCTCGCTATTGGATATTCACAGAATAGGTGCACCGCTGTCTCCAGCGTCCAGATTGCGATAGCATAGTTCACTTTAGTATTCAATTAGGCCACTCCCTCTGCTGCAGCCGATCCATCGTCCATACTCTGTTCTGTAACCACATGAAGAGCTTGCATTTCGCTAGCGCTCAGACCAGCCACACCTTCAGCGGAAGACTGCAAAACTGTTCATCAAATCCAATGCGATACGCAGACTTTGCTGAGTACTGTCCATTTTGGTGTTACAGTACGCATGAACATTGCAGATATCATTCCACGGTCTGCAAAACATAGCTTTGCAGCACCACACATCTTGTGTGTGCATGTATGCATAACTTAGTAGCACGATATACAGTGTCTGGTGGACCAATTTCACGCACCCCACTCTTGCTAATGATAATCATCTAATCTAATCACTGAGGTACTTGACCACACCGGGGATATGAATCCTGTAGAAATACTCGTCCCAGTGGATGGACTTCGGATCGAAGCCAAAGTGAATACATTTTGTGTATTGATATAAAAAATTTGAAAATTGTCATTTCTCCCGCTATAGTGTCCTGGAGACAAAAGGCACAACTTCTTAGTGTTCATAAAGTAAATTTAAAAGTAACAATGTCTTACAGACAAAACCATGTTAGACAAAACCATGGTTTTAGAGTGTGCTACTGACAAAATTCCCAAAAATGAATGGCATGGAAGTTCATGAAGGGACATTGATTGTCAGTTTGAACGGCTAGACCTGAACTACAATTAAATCCAGCATTCACCTTGTTCTATGGCCTCTATGCGCGTATCAATAGAAATGCCCAGTATTATTTAAAAGAATATTAAAAATTGCAGTATCGGGAGAGAGGGAGAGGAGAGGCCCACCTGATTGTGACCGCGACATCAGCAGGTTGAGGTTTCTTGGGAGGAGCGGTGTACCCGGGCTCGAAATTCTGTCAGTAAAACACGCACGCCGTTAAACAAATTGCAAAAAGAAGAAAAAACATGCAAGGAACAAGCTGGCAGACAGTCCTATGAAAGTTTTGACTACTCGTTTCTCTCTGGGCAAAGCTCTGATTACTTTAGCTTTGAGAAAGAACAATGCTTGGCGCAGCAAAATCGTACTTGCTGTGATCAACAAGGTACGTACGATCGCTTAATTTAGCCTCAAAGAATCACCTAGCGGCGGGTCTTTACGAAAGCAATACTCGTGTCATACAGGCAAAAGTTCTTCACACGAAAGTAAGAGAGAAAGTGATGATGAATAGCTTAACCATCTCTGAATTTTATTTTATTTTTGTGGCTGAATTCAAGTTCAGAAAAGACGCATGCTTCCATGGATAAAACAGTGGGGAACAGAGAACAAGAGGAACAGAGGATAAAGGACGATCGAAAAGGCTGTGCGATCAATTCTGCGAACCTGAAGGCAAATCTCGCAGAGGGTGCTCCCCTTCTCGTCGCACCATCGCTGCACGCATCCCCTGTGCGCGTACTGCAGGGGCAAGAACACGCAGAGCAGATTACCATCAAGAGCTTCATCAAGAGACGCCATGGATGAAATCGACATCCCAGGTGCTCGTGAACAAGAATCCAGACACACACAACGGGAAAACATACCTTGAGGGAGCCAGAGCAAGCGCAGGGCGACTCCATGCTCGAGCAGCTCTGATCCTCCTCGTCATGGCAAATCCTGCACTGCCTCATCAGGGAGGAAGACGAGCACAACTCTTCGTGTTCCATCCTTCTTCGTCTCTCTCAATTCTCAGCTTCCTCTCTTTCTCTCTCCGGTTGTTGATTGCCTCTGCTCTTCCTCTGCCTCCACAGCCGCTCTCTCTCTATAGAGGAGGGATATGGATGGATGGAGGCGGCTTTAAATAAACAATCTGGAGGAGGAGGAGGAGGAGGAAGGAAACCGAAAGACGTCGTCACTCGTCACAAATCTAAATGGTGCGGGAGGTGGGGCCCGCCGCACCAGGAACGGCCACAACAGTTCGTAGTGAGCCCCGGTCCTCCGCGGCAGGCATGGCTCGAGATAGCTCCTGCAGGCAGCAACACCATGATACCCGTCTGTGGTGGCTCGATGCGTCGTACGCGACGTGTATGTGTGAATAAATATTTTGCCATGCTTACATACGTGCGTGTGCTGCTAGTAGCACTCAAGTGCTACTTTTTGTTATGTCAGGGACTTCGCTCTCTTGAGGCAGTCCAGCTATGTATTTTAAAATGAGACACTTTTTGAAACGTATTATTCAATAGGATAACGAGCCCTTCCATTTCGATCTGGTGCTAACGGCCATTGTTTCTTTTTTTTTCTTTTTTTTTGTTGAGATGAGGTGTCACTGACTGAGTCCCAAATATAATCTGCTAATAATTAGGATTGCAAAGGACAAAGGAGTGGATGAACGATTTCGGAGGAACTTGAGCAATTGGAAAGCATATCCTATGTTTTGGAACATTGCACTATTCTAGTCAAAATATCTTTTTTGTTTCTTATTTTTGCAAGTATATCTTGAAGTAGGTTTTGGAATTACTTATAAGGGCAGGTACAAAGGTGTTGTGTTATAGGCGGTCTCATCCATGACACTTAATCACAAGACGATTTATGAGACCATACATACAATAGATGATTGTTTTAGTTGTCTCATAGTAATTGTATCTTTCCTTAATTTATGGATGGAAAAAAGGAATATTTAAATGAGAAAAGGAATGTTTATGAGTTGCATGACAACTACAACTCGTACAATGGTGGAAAAGCCGTCTGATACTTCTAAATTTTAGCATTTGAGGTGGTTGCCTCGCGAAACAACCGCCTATTTCTTTTTTCTCCTTCTCTCTCTTCCACCTCATCAAAAATCCTACGTAGCATTGCATGAGACGGGCTTTGAGACTGCTTACATGTAGCGTTGTACCTGTCCTAAGTGTATTGCTAGTTGCAATTAATTGCTCCAATTAATACTCACTAGTGTCTATTGACGTCAGGACAACATTCTTAAGCATTTTGAGATAAGAAAAAAAATACATTTTGAGATAAGAAAAATATCCTAACATTATCAATTAAAATCTTGAAGGAATATTTTTTTCTATTTTGTCGTGTGAAATACTACCTTTTTTATGAGCATCAGTTAAGTTACTGCTATGCAACACTAGTCAATCTAGTATGCGATAAGAGGAAGTTACACCTGAATTTTCGTTTTTGACTGTGATGAGGCAAACAACATTTCAGGGCAGATGGAGTAAAATACGATCTTGTGTCTTGGTTTCACTGTGCAACCTGGTGAGCATTTTTGGTCGGAACGGCCAAGCTGGAGATGGTGCTTCCTGATGCCCTGATGGCCAATAGATGAGTGGCTTCAGTCACTTTCGAGGTGAGATCATATATCTCCACCTCAGCTTTTTTTTTTTTGCTTCTCCTTTTTGTGATAATCATACCGTTACAACTCATGGTCACAGCTTTCTTCAGAAGTCATCTTGCAGCTTTGACAGAGTGCTCTCTAGTTTAGCTAGAAGAATGCGCATTTCAAGTGCTTTGAAACATAATCTTACCATGTCTAGCCGTCTACTGACTAGCTAGTCTTGATGAACATTAGGCATAGAACCTCTAAACCCTGTCTTTAAATTCTATTAGCGTTCCTAGCCGCCTGTTGAACACGGCAATAGGAGCTGTCGTAGGACTCATTGGTCAGAGGCAAGAATAAGGTGCAATGCAATCTTTTTCCAAATGGGTTGGTAGGCGTTAGGACGGAGCTGCTGTATGTATGTTCCAAACAGATCAGAGCTGGCGGCCAACTAATCTGGTCGGCCACACAACTAAATTAGTGGCATCATTTGTCATGACAACGTGGATCATATCAACAAATAATACCAGTTATATAAATAGTACCGGTGGGACAAGCCCAACTGGACAGGGAGAGATGAGCTAGGGGCATGGTAGTGTCATCCAACTCGTAACCTTTGACTTGGTCATTCTCTTCCCTCGGTCCCTACATTAGCTGCCAAACCTTTATCTACCTTCGGGAGAAAGGGTAGCACAATCCGGGGGAAAAAGAACGATCATAACGGCTAGCAAAACACTGGCAAGCAACCAGCTGTAACGATGATTATATTGTTCATCTATTATTATACCACATTTCGGAATGTCTTTTCGTCCATGTGACTCAAATAGATATCCTGTCGAAGTAAAAGAAAATTCAGAAGAATATTACAGTAGCAATTTTATTCTTAGAGGAGTGGAAAAATTATACTACTCAAATATAGGAGTATATATAAGACCGAACCACATGGCCGTTGAGTCATTATCGCTAGCCAGATGGGGCACTCTTCGATCGTGGTAACGCGTGATCAGGTGGCGAAACGAATTAATTATGCAAGCAGGCGATGGAGCTGATGGCCGCGCCGTCCAAAGGCAACTCCTGTCCGGCGCGGCCACACGTAGCAACACGTCAGGCATCAGCCCAGCCGTCCATGGAGTGGAATGTTCCTCGCAGAGGTGACGTGACCGGTAACTTCTGGAAAGTAATGCATACGTGGCACTGGGGCTGGCTTCTCACTTTCACGGCGACCTCCAACACGACGCCACGTGTCTGACCACCGTTGGACTGTTTGCTTATTTTTCCACCCCACATTTGTAGTACTCCGTTCCGTTAGTAAGGCTTTGCGTTTGAATTGGATATGATTTTCTAGTCCCCGTCAGCAAGGCTACAGAGGATAGTCGTATCTACAGTACCGAATTGTAGTCCACTCCGATCCCCATCAGTGCGTGTAGTGGTTGCGTCGTTGACAAGCCCAGCAGGCGAGCCGCCGTCTCATTCTAAGAAAATAAGCACGTAATAAAAGGGCCTGTCAAAGATTATATGAGAAAGAAATTTGCAAAACCTTTCTCCTGACTCACCAAATTCCTTCATCAGAGGGGAAAATAAAGAACAGTTCCCAAGAATATATGACATATGCAGAGACAAAAACAGCGTGGTGGCAGACAATTGGGGGGAAGAAGGGTGGCAGGTGGATTTTAGAAGAAACCTATCGAATGCAGATCACTTAGAATGGGTGGAATTGATGATGAGACTAAAACATATTAGTCTAAACAGCGAAAAGGACACTGTTAAATGGGCTCTGGAAACTAATGGCAGATTTTCTACGAAATCAATGTACAGAAGGATTATCTTTAGAGGGGGTAACTAGTGTCAGAATGCAAAAACTTTGGGGTAGCAGGATGCCTACCAAACTGAAGGTGTTCTTATGGTTAGCCTTTCAAGATAAATTACAAACAGGTGTGGAGCTTAAAAAGAAGAAATAGAAAAGGAGCATGAATTGCATTTTGTGTCGAGTTCCTGAAACTACTGACCACATTATTTTTCAGTGTCAAGTGGCAGGTTTTGTGTGGAGTTGGGCCCAAGAGGCATTTGAGTGGCAATCTGTTTCCAACTCTATGGATGTGAGTTTTAAAATCTTTACAAAAGTAGCAGTTAATAGGATTACAAAATTTGCAGATGGTCTAATTAGATTGTCTCAATCTGCTTTTATGCCTGGAAGAAACATTATGGAAGGAATTGTTATTTTACACGAAACAATTCATGAACTGCACACAAAAAAATTAAATGGTGTTATATTAAAGCTAGACTTTGAGAAAGCTTATGATAAAGTTAAGTGGTCTTTCCTCCAACAATCGTTGAAGATGAAAGGCTTTTCCGACAAATGGTGTTCATGGATTGAAAGTTTCGTATCAAGAGGTAGTGTGGGAGTAAAAGTAAACGATGAAGTGGGTAGATATTTCCAAACCAAAAAAGGACTACGACAAGGTGATCCGTTGTCTCCAATTTTGTTTAACTTGGTAGTGGATATGTTGGCTATTTTAATAGCGAGAGCAAAGGATGAGGGCCAAATCAAAGGTCTAGTACCTAACTTAATTGATAATGGTCTCTCGATCCTACAATATGCAGATGACACTATACTTTTTATGGAACATGATCTTGAACAAGCAAAAAACATGAAATTGCTTTTATGTACTTTCGAGCAATTATCTGGCTTAAAGATTAATGAACAGGATTACGTACAAGTGTTTGGTTGTGATATGGAAGAATATCCCTTCAGATATCTCGGAATACCTATGCATCATAGGAGATTAAGCAACAAAGATTGGAAGATTATAGAAGAAAAATTTGAAAGGAAATTGAGTAGTTGGAAGGGTAAACATCTGTCATACGGCGGAAGATTGGTGCTTATTAATTCTGTTTTAAGTAGTCTAGCACTCTTCATGTGTTCTTTCTTTGAAATTCCGAAAGGAGTTCTAAAGAAACTAGATTATTATCGATCTAGATTCTTTTGGCAAGGCGACGAACACAAGAAGAAATATAGACTTACAAAATGGAATATAATATGCAGACCTAAAGATGAAGGATGGTTAGAGATACTAGATTTGGAGGTACAAAATAGATGTTTACTGAGCAAGTGGTTATATAAACTTTTAAACAAAGAAGGGCAATGGCAGCAATTGTTAAAGAATAAGTATTTGAATAATAAAACTTTGTCTCAAGTACAGCCAAAACCGGGAGATTCACATTTCTGGTCAGGCCTTTTGAGTGTCAAAGATCAATTCTTGCAGTTTGGATCTTTCATCGTAAAAGATGGCACTCAAACTAGATTCTAGAAGGATAAATGGCTCGAGAATAGTACTTTAAGAGACCAGTTTCCTATTCTTTACAATATAGTAAGAAAACGCCATGACACGGTATCTAATGTTTTTAGCTCAATACCTTCAGAAGATCTTTAGTGGGTGACAAACTTGATGCTTGGCACAATCTTGTGAATAAATTGCTAAGGGTACAGTTAGTTGATGAACCGGATACATTTAAATGGTCTTTAGGCCAAAATGGTTTCACGGTTCAATCAATGTATAGAACAATTTTAGACATAGGTATTGTTGTAAACAATAGATACCTTTGGAAGATAAAAGTGTCGTTAAAGATTAAAGTTTTTCTTTGGTTCTTGCATAAGGAAGTTATTCTCACCAAAGATAATCTAGCTAGAAGAAACTGGGATGGGAACCATAAATGTTGTTTTTGTAGTAATCTTGAAACTATACAACACTTGTTCTTCGATTGCAGTTTTGCTAGATTAATTTGGAGGCTCATTGAACTATCTTTTGGTATTAAACCGCCAACTAATATTGCTGACATGTTTGGTGACTGGATTGGAGGGTTTCATTACAATGATAGGGGGCAAATTTTAGTTGGAATCGGTGCCATATGTTGGGTTATATGGCGGAGCCGAAACGACATTGTATTTGATAAAAGTGCAATTCTAACTCCTATGCATGTAATTTACAGAGGAACATACTGGATGAGAACATGGTCACTATTCCAAAAGGAGGATGGAAGAACATGCCGCCGTTTGGAGGTAGTGACAATGGGTTGTGTTAAGATGAACTGTTTATTATTCTTACACCGATTGTTTGGTGTTCCTTTATTTGTCTTATGTGATAGACGGAGTCTACACATAGTTGAGTTTTGTAATAATGAACGACTAAATACATCAAGTGATGTAGATGTCGGGATGTTTTTATTTGCTTGATGAAATATATTTCCCTTTATCTAAAAATGGATGAGTTCCTTGAAAATTGGTTATATTTGGGGGGAAATAATTATAATCTAGGGGTGTTCTGTTTCTTCGTAGCGGCATGGGTGCTATGGAGGAACAGAAATGAGATGTCAATCCAGCAAAAAATTTGTAGGCAACCTATTTGATTCGGAAAATTATTTCCTTCATGCAGAAGTGGACTATACTGCTATCTTTCCAGGACAAGGACAAACTGGAAGAGATTATAATGAAGCTGAGGTGGTGGTCCCAATCTTTACAGCAGAAGTTAGAAGAGCTCAACTTGGCTGAAGCGGAAGCATGGTGAAAATAATTTCTGGAAGATTTTTTGCAGGATTTTGGTGTAGTGTGTCTGATCAGTTGTAGTTGTAGCGTGTTCTGTTGCGCAAAAATGTAAACTGGTGTTCCCAGTAGCTAAGAACGGTACATTTACATTTGCTGTATCAAACTCGTAATTGCTTTCAATAAAAGCAGGCGCAAAGCTAGTTTCTAAATAAAGAACTAAAGGTTCCTTCACCATGTATTTAACAGAGGAATCAAAGCCGCACGCAGAAAAAAAAAAGAGCAAAATAAAACCTCAACTCTCGGAATGCAATGGCGGGGATGAGTATCTGGAGGACCAAAGACTGAGGTCCTCTTTGCTTCAATCCCTCCCAGGCAACGTTTCCGGCTAACTGGGCCTCAAATAAGGCTGGCTAATTGGAAATAGGAAGCCCAAAGACATAAGGCTCCTGAATTGGCAGCCTGGTTTGGTGACCCAGTTCTGTGGGCACACGGACCATCCGGCAGCGTTATCCGGTTTTGAAACCCAGTCTCGGATTTTTCCTCTCTAAGTCTCAATATTGGATGGCGCCCTCCAACCGGCGGAACCCCGCGCCGCGGGAGCCGCAGTTTCTTCAGATCACCGTGCTCCGGGCTGGGAAAATGCAAATGACAATAGTACCCCGCACCCTTGTCAACTGACTCCTTGCCCTCCACTGGCACTTGAGGAATTACACGTGCATAGCATGGGTGTTTTCAGGAAACCAAGTGACAGACGGCGATGCAGGGAAGGGGAAACGGGAAACCAGCGGCGGCCGCGCCAAACCCAGGGCGGGCAGAGTCAGTGGAACCAGCTGCGAGACGCCACCCCCTCGTTGTTTAATAAAGCAGGCTTTTTTGTCCTCGCCTTCCGATCATCACCATTCCTCCTGCAATCCGTGAAAAAATTCCTCGCGAAACCGATCGCAACAAACAAATCCGCTCGATCGGGACATACATGGCATCATCATTCCCCGCTCCTGCTCCTGCCGCTGCCGGGCGCCGCATCGCGGTGGCCGTGGACGAGGGCGAGGAGAGCATGCACGCGCTCTCCTGGTGCCTCGCCAACGTCGTCTCCCCCGACGCCGGCGACACGGTCGTGCTCCTCCACGCGCGCCGCCCGCGCCCCGTCTACGCCGCCATGGATAGCTATGGTACGTACGACATCAGTTTTGTTGACCGTATGTATATAAGTGACCGTGGTCATCATCCCCCGCCCCTGCCCCTGCCGCTGCCGGGCGCCGCATCGCGGTGGCCGTGGACGAGGGCGAGGAGAGCATGCACGCGCTCTCCTGGTGCCTCGCCAACGTCGTCTCCCCCGACGCCGGCGACACGGTCGTGCTCCTCCACGCGCGCCGCCCGCGCCCCGTCTACGCCGCCATGGATAGCTATGGTACGTACGACATCAGTTTTGTTGACCGTATGTATATAAGTGACCGTGGTTCACGCGTTCATCAGAGCTTTACCATGAACTGCCGGATGATCGATGCAGGGTACATGCTGACCTCGGACGTGATGGCGAGCGTGGAGCGGCACGCCAACGCCGTGTCCGCGGCGGCCGTCGACAAGGCCAAGCACATCTGCGCCGAGTACCCGCATGTCAAGGTGGAGACGCTGGTGGAGAGCGGGGACCCGCGCGACGTCATCTGCGAAGCCACCGACAAGATCGGCGCCGACCTGCTCGTCATGGGCAGCCATGGATACGGCTTCATCCAAAGGTGAGGAGGTGACACGTGCCACTGCTCACTAGTCTCTTATTCTTGCACAATCATCCATCTCGGTGATGCATCGGTCGTTAGATAAGGATAAGGAGAAATGATAGCACTTGTCTCGATTTGACAACGAAAAATCACCATTTTCCACTGATCTAATATGGTCACGCATTGATGACATTGCAGGGCGTTCCTGGGAAGCGTCAGCAACCACTGCGCGCAGAACTGCAAGTACCCTGTTCTCATCGTCAAGAGGCCCAAGGAGTAGTCCGGCAGCTCGACCAAACTTCAGTCTTTTGCGAGCCTGAAACCCGTGTACATACACATGTTCGCTTCTTCATGGCATTGTGCTTTCCTGTAAGAACGTTGGAGTTGCTACAATCAGCCTGTTCGCTTCGCTTCTTTGCAGCGGCTGTTTTGCAGCAGCTACAGTGTTTCAGTTATTTCTTCTGCAGCCGCTACAGTGTTTACAGTTATTTTTCTGCAGCGTTTGCAGTTATTTGCAGTTATTTTTCTCCTTTGGAATAAGTCATTCAATTGACAAGCCTGTATCTTCATTTGTTATACTGAAATATTGCGCGATGGTGCCTATATACGTGCTCCGATCACGAGTGGATTGACATAAAGAAACGGTTTAAAAATTCAGGATTGGAAAACAGGTCGGACAAAAAAGAATAGGTTTTAAAATTCAGGAAGGGAAAACTGGTTTTACAAAATGAACAATAGGCAGTTAGGAAAAGAGAGGAGGATGTTCTTTCGCATAGGAGAAGGCTTAGTTCCCCTAATGGTTAACTAGCCGGAAAGATTGCAGCGAAAGCTAACGGGTTGCCGGTGCGATGTAGAGTAGAGACGAGCTAATCTGAAATGTTAAAGAGTCTCCATGAACTAAGTTCAGATTGTTTCCGGTACCCAGCTAATCCTGCCATTCAGAAAACATCTGTTCGATCTCACTAGAGCACGAAACAACAATACAGCTCATCTGCAAAATTGTCTCGAGCTGCACAACACAGGCGCAAGTGTCCATGGATCACATTCCAGGAAACTTGCAACCTATAGCTTCAATGACTCGGGCCAACCAGAACTTCGAAGTACAGAATACAATTAAACGAAACTTTGGGCCTCTCAACTTGCCTGAAATCTCACGTCTCAACAAACGCTAAAAATGCTAAACAAGGGCAACCAAGCAACGAAAAAGGTAGCATAATTATCATAACAAAGCTCAGGCAGCAAAAGATCCCTGTGACCATACAGAGCACCATTCAAGTTCCATGTTTAGTGATACTCCCAATCCCAACAGTAGTGAGCTAAACAGAGGAAAAACACGCCATGCTTTTGTTCTTCCATATTACTCCTCGGCTTGAGCCTCGCC
>LAPY01000518.1:139869-156534 GCA_000970635.1 Eragrostis tef | reverse complement strand
GGGCTGAGCAGCACCTACGCCGTGAAGAAGCCGCTCAGCGACGCCGTCTTCGGCGCGCACGGCGAGTACATGATGGCGCTCAAGTACGTGGCGCTGCTGCTGCTCTTCCTCTTCGCCTTCCTCTGCCACAGCCTCGCCATCTGCTTCCTCAACCAGGCCAGCTTCCTCGTCAACACCGCCTGCGCCCTCGTCGCCTCCGACGACGACGAGTCCGGGAGGAGCCTCGTCATCGGCGTGCCGGACGCCAGGGGATACATCCACGACGTCCTGGAGCGAGGGTTCACGCTCAACTTCGTCGGCAACAGGCTCTTCTACGCCGGCGTGCCGCTCCTGCTCTGGATCTTCGGCCCGCTCCTCGCCTTCCTCTCCTCCCTCGTCATGCTCCCCATCCTCTACAACCTCGACATCGTCAACGTCAAGAGCGACGCCGGGTGCGTCAACGGGAAATCTTCAGAGACCAACGGCGGCGTCGACTGCATGCACGTCTGAAGACTCTTCTGAATCTCTGAATTCAGAAGCTGTTCTGAACAAATCGCCCGCCATCCCCCGTTGATCACCTCCGCATCAGTGCTTTCGTATTCTTAATCCTGCATATATGTGTTACGATACGTGTCACAGTACGTGTACGTGATTCAGTTGACTACTGATGCCGCCACATTGGTGTACCTAGTGCGTGCGTATATACGCAAATCTTCGTTGCCGCACATTGCTCGAGTATTATAGTAACGGTGTGTGCGTCCTTTCCGCTTTCTTGTCAGGAAGGCGGCAACTGGGAGCTAGTGGGTTTGGTTCTTGTGGAGCATGCCGTGCAAGCTAGCTCATAAGCTCAGGCTGATGTACTAGGAAAATCTTCCGTTGCATGGATGGATGACATGGAACCCATGCACGCAGTTTCTGCTTGTTTTCAACAAGTTGCGTGACAATGTGTGCTTGCCTGCCTGTTCCACTACAGAGGCATATTCCTGGTACTAGTTGGCCCCTTATCTTCGTGTCTCTTTTTGTTTTGTTTATTTCCGACGTTTTCAGTTGGCAGCCAAACATGCAGTTTGTGGGTATTGGCATGCGCAGAGTGCAAATCGAATCGCGAAGAGAAAGTGCGTGCAGATAAACACAAGCAGGAGCATTTTTCTTCCGAGGGGTTCTGTTTCTTTTCTCTTTTTCCTGCCCAGTTTAGTGCATGCTAACAAGGGCTTTGTGTAAGACTATGTTTTTTCTCCATCTGCTTTCTTCTTAATGCAAGGGCAGAACACCTGCCATTTCTCGTAAAAAAAAAGCATTTTTCTTCCGACACGGGTCCGTCCATTGCCCATTTCCAAACCGTATGACACGCGGTACGACCCGGCCGTACGACTGCTTGAGCATGAGTGAGGCCAGCGGCACGTTACTTGTTCCATGGCGGCGAGTTGATCGGGTTGCACGTACTATACGCAAAGTAGCGTTTACCATTTCGATATTTGCAAGACCGCTGCTATGAAACTCGTCATACAGAATACAGGTCAATCATTCATTAAACTAGAAGATCATAGCTAGCGTAACTAAATCAAGTTAGCATGAAAAGAATGTCAATCGCAGTACAGCAGTCTTAAAAAGAAAAGAGTAGTAGTAGTATACAGCACACGCGGACGTTAGTGTGCACTGTGCAGAAGAGAAGATTATAGCGTAACTAAAAAAAAAATCAAGTTAGCTTGAAAAGAATGACACTAGCAGTGTACAGCAGAGTCTTAAAAAAAGATAGTAGTACTAGTATACAGCACACGCGGAAGTTGGACCGGTGGGTCATCAAGCCGTGTCATGCGTACGTGTAGCGATAGACGAGAATGGAGGGTTGGAGCGATAGGTGATGCTCTGCTCTTGCTCGGGTGAAACGCGGCCCCTCGAAAGTGGGGGAACTCGGAACCAAGCTGCTAGCAGGCGCGGTTGCGGCGTGGACTCCATCCGCAGCGACCGACGCCAGTATGCCGTGTCGCATGAGGGAGAAGAGCATAGAGGACGCCATGCTTGGCTGCCTGAGCTCAAGCGCCGGGCTTCTCGCTCGGCTCCAAAGCCGACGACGTACGTGTCTGCGAATCGAACGCCACCACTCCTTGCTGCGGGAGCAGAGCAGAGGACACCGCGGAGCTTGCCGTAGGGACTGTGTTCACCCGGCAGACGTCCGCCACCTCCGTCGCCATGCCTCAAGAAAGAGGAATTCCCGTCGCGGTGCTGGCCCTCCAGTCGCGCGGCGCGTGGTCACGTAGGTCGGTGGCGCCTACGGACGGCCACGACCTCGCTTCGCCTATTCAACCGCGCGCGCGTTGGCTGGCGTCCGTCTGTCGTCGTCCGACCCCTCCCTCCGTGCCGCCTGAACGACTCGCGAGCCGCCCCGCCTGGATCGCTGTGTTGGCGGCGGCAATTCAAGCATCGTCGGATGATCCCGTCTCCCGCCTTCCACCGGAGGTGCGCCGCGCTGCGGGGAACGTGGAGAATGGAGAACAGAGACAGACGGAGCTCAGCTAGCCCGCGCTTGGCTCGGAAGCTTTCGGAGCATCGAGTACGGTGGGATTCGAGATTGACGAAATTCAGGAAGAGAATCCAGCAGCCAGCAGTTGCGCGCTGCATGAATTTGAACCAGGTTGTCAGAAAGTTTGTGAAGATCACCAAGTGGATGGATCCAACCCGACGGCGCGTCCATAGAGTTCGAGCAAGACGGGCCGGGATTCTCATGCACCGCCCTTTTGTTACCGTCCAACAAGCCGGGCCGTAATAAGCCGGGCATTGCCTCTTTTTTTTTTGGGGGACCGACTATATTAAACTCGAGAGTTTTCACAGGTTTGTACACTCGAGTGTATTTGGCACCAAAAACACTCGAATATGGTCCAGACAAAACTCGAGTGAAAATGAACCTTTGTACACCCGATTTTTAAACCGTACGATAGGAAAATAACGATTAAGATTTGTTTAGAGCAAAACAATTGGTTTTAGTTTGGGCCGTCAGTTGGATCTGGACTAGCAGCATTCTGGGCTGTAATGAGGCAACACAAAAGGGCCCAGTTAAAAAAGGAAGCTTTATCCAGCCAAATTACCAGGACCATACGCAATCATTTAAGGGCAAAAAGGGAATGTAAATTTCAACTTGGGAAACAAGAAGCTGCTCAGAAAATAGGAGCACGACGCATCGATCATGAGACCAAGAAAAAGCAGAGAGGAAGGCGATATGGAGCACGGTGGGCTGATCTAGCAAGATAGATCAAAATCAAGAGCCAAAGATGCTTAATCAAAGAGGGCAAATCATGGAGCAGGTACGAACTGAACATACCTTCTGGAATTAGAGTTAGCTTCTTTGCATCTTTTGAATTTGAAAGTATGACATCTGTGCATGAACTGCATCTACATGACCTGATTCTTTTCAATTAACGTGGATATTGAAACAGAAAACAGATTTAGAACTTTACTGCAAATCTTTATATGTGGATTGACATGTGCAATAGAGAATCATTCTGCATAACTAACCAAATGCATTTGTCATTGCAGGAAAGAGACAAACAAAAAAGGAAGGCTATTAGGGAGGACTATGATGTTTACCAGGATGCAAATAACTTTGAGAAATATCTGAACAACACGATGATAACAGAGCAGGTAACAAACTTATATGAATCATAATTTGCAAACAGAAATTGCATATGGTTGAGAAATGCTATGACTAATCATTGCTGAATATCAGGAAAGCTACTCAGATTTGCTAATGCGTCAAATCAGGAACTCTCAAGAGCAAAGAATCATAGACAATTACAACTTTATGCAGGTAACCTCAAAGTAACATCAAAACAAAGTTAAGGAATGAAAAATTATAACCTGAATCGTAGACTTACAGTCACTTTGATCTATACTTACTGTTTTGAGATCATGTATATCTAGTACACTAAAGGTGTAACATTCTTTTTTACAGATAAATCAAGGGTCATACACAAATCTGCTGTTAGGCACACACAACTATGAGGTAACATCTCTCGCGTTGAAACCAGAAGATCATATATCAGTCGTGATTGAACAAATGACACATCATGCTTGTTATTAGGATCCTATGCAAACCGGAACATCAAGCTCAAAATTCATTGATAACATGTCAATGGCAAATTTGAATGGAACAGATGAGGTTTGTAGTAGCTGATAACATGTCAATGTCGAACATGAAATTTACAACTAGCAGCTTACTAACTTGAGAAATTTGCATACAAAGCAGGACATGATTGGAGGGGAAAGATATGACAATGAGATATTCACTTACAATGGTTATTCAGCATCAGAATTTCAGGTAAGACATGCCATCTTCTTGTGTTCATAACTACATAAATGAAACAAAATGATGATAAAAAAATGTTATGTACAGGAATCAAGGGAACACAACAATGGACAAGCTGCATATGATATTGATGATTCAAATTGGCAGATTGACTTATTTGGCCAACTAAATGTTGCAGAGGTAGATGAAATGCAATGTAATTTTTTACTACTACTTTGGAAGCAAGAATTTTATTCTGAATATCTCTACATACAAAAACAGGATCCAAGGTCACATGTGTCTGAAAGAACAACTGCAGAATCTTCAAGAAGTGGAAGTAAAATAGGATCTGAGACAACAATCGAAGCCACAAATTCAGAGGAAAATGATGATGAAGTAAACAGCAGTCAGGAATTGACAGAGGAAGAGCTAACATCATTTCTCATGAGTGAACAACAAGCAGCTGCAGAAGGCAACAATGCAGATGTGGACAGCAAATATGTACCACAAATCGGACAACAATTTGCGAGTAGAGAAGATGCTCAACACTTCTTTCATTATTATGCAATGCTAGCTGGATTCAAAGCTACAATAACACATGTTGCAAGATCAACAAGCAAAAAAAAGGAATTATGAGTATTTCAAGCAAGAGATGAAATGCACCAGGTGGGGTGCAGAACCAGAAAAGACAAATCAGGGGAACAAGAAGAAAGGAGCAGAAAACAAGGAAAAGAGGAAGACCAATGTGCTAGTGAAGACGAATTGTCCAGTTGTAATGGTGGTGACAGAAAAAACAAAAGGATTTTGGACTGTGACTAGGCTTGACTTGGATCATAATCATGCATTGACACCAGAGGCACTAGCATCAGTTCGAGGTGGGCACAAGTACATGACAGGAAAAGCAAATGATAAGAACTCTTAATGATTGCAATATTCAGCCTAGAAAAATGCTTGCCATATTGTCATATATGAGAGGAGGTCTAACTGCAACACCATACAAGAAGAAGCATATAACAAATTACAAAACCAAGCTGAACAGGGAAGTCACTGGAAATGACATGAACCAAGCAGTTGAATATTTCAGAAAGCGAAAATCTGAAGATCCTACCTTCTTTTGCAAGTTTGACTTTGCTGATGACATGACTGTGCGAAACATCTTCTGGTCAGATGGCTCGTCCCTCAAATACTATGCAGAATATGGAGATTGTGTTAGTTTCGACACAACATATGTGACCAACAGATACAATCTCCCGTTTGCACCGTTTGTTGGAATCACTGGACATGGGCATACCTGTCTGTTTGGCTGTGCATTCCTGTCAAATGAAACAACAGAAACGTTCAAGTGGGTCTTTGAAAGTTTTCTTGAAGCAATGGGAGGAAAGCATCCAAAAACATTCATCACTGATCAAGATAAAGCGATGAGGTCAGCAATTGCTCAAGTGTTTACTGGTACAATACACAAGAATTGTACATTTCACATAAAGAGCAACTATTATACCAAAAATATTAGGTGCTTTGCAAAAAACGAAGGACTAAAAGAAGAATTTGAGGATATAATGAACAATTCAGTGACAGAGGCTGAATTTGAGACTCTATGGCAAGCAATGATACAACAGTACAATTTGACACAAAACAAGTACATCAACAGGATGTGGGAGGTCAGGAAGAGGTTCGCACCTGTATACTACAAGTTTGACTTCTTCCCCTTCCTTACAAGTATAGCTAGAAGTGAAGGAACAAATGCTCGATTCAAGGATAATGTCTGCCCTACATACAGTGTTACAAATTTCCTTAGAGAGTACCAAAGAGTCATGGAAACAATAGACTTGGCAGAACAAACAGAGGACTATGAGAACAATCAAAAGAAGCCAAAGGATCTAATATACAATTACACGATAGAAAAGCAGGCAATGGAACAGTACAATAGAAACATTTTCAAGAAGTTCCAAGCAGAGCTACAAGCTACAGCTAATTTAAGCTACAAAGAAATTCAGAAAGGAAAGGAATTCCATGTTTATCCAAAAGCAAATAGCATCCTTAAACTACATAGAGAAAGGACATATTTGGTCATTGCAGACCTAACAAGGGATAGAGAGGAGTTTAGTTGCATATGTGGGAAGTTTCAAAAAGATAATATATTGTGCTCCCATATACTCAAAATAATAGTGAAAGAAGATGTTAGACAAATACCAGAAAAATACATCATAAATAGATGGAGGAAGCGAGAGAAGAAGCTTATGCTGCCTAGGCAAGTCAGTGAATGCAAAACCAGCCAATTGCTAAGATACAATCAACTGTCTAGGTTATCGGCACTTCTGAATTCAAAAGCGGCACAGAACGAGGAAGCAGCAGATTACCCTTCTCCAGACTTGATATTGAAGGTGACAAGTATTTTGCGCCTCAACCTGATCCTGGAACATCAAGCGGTGAAGAGAGTCTAGCCATAAATACAAATCAAACTGTGGGGACCGACAACACAGAAAACATGGATGTTTTGAACATCAAAGATCTAAAGAAAATTATACAAGGAAAAGGCAGACCAAAAAAGGCAACCAGAATGAAAAAAAGTAATAGAGGTGATGAAGGAGAAGATGGTAGAAGAGGAGA
Organism: Eragrostis tef; assembly: GCA_000970635.1. Taxonomy (NCBI): domain Eukaryota; kingdom Viridiplantae; phylum Streptophyta; class Magnoliopsida; order Poales; family Poaceae; genus Eragrostis; species Eragrostis tef. Next base: position 149,669 of record LAPY01000518.1, on the reverse strand, counting down.
AAAAAAACAAATCTTAACAAAGGATCCTCGTCCAGTAAGAAACAAAAATTTATGAAGCTCGGATTCAAGTGAACTATGCAAATTTGAGTAACAAAAATATATTTTGCAGGTCCAAAGGGGAAGTCCAAAAAGAAGGTGAGAAGAGGATCAGAAAACAAAGCCACCGATGGAGAGGCAAACGAGGCAACGCTACTAGGACAAAGCTAAATCACGAAATCATTAGAGAGATGGAAGAGCATATAATAATATGTAACAGGACTAGATATTAATACCCATGTCTACATGACACAGTATGTATTGCCTATGCGTTATGTAACTAGAGTGTTACAGATTATCATAGCAAGATGCTATTGTATCAGCCTATATCTAAAGACAAAAATGTTGATGTCAATTTTCCTCCAACAGTTGATCGTCATTTTGAGATATTCCAAAGATGTCTACTGCTGAGCAAGTGCCTGCAAATATTATAATGTCAAGTGGCTGCAAGCTGATCGCCTCTTTGGTACTGAGCGCAAATTAAAAAGTGTAAAACAAACTAACCTTGCACTTATGGTTTATGACGAGTTCCTTGTTTCCAGTGTTGTTATACAAGAACAGAAGTAGATTAGCAATCTTGATCCGAATCTTAGGAGCATCCGAAATGCCGAAGACATTAGAAAGGATAGATCTAGGTGACTTCCAGTGCTGAAGAGACATCATTGTAAAAATGCCAGATTCATGACTAAAAAAATTCGAGTAATCAGAACATGTTTCAAATAGATGAGTTGAATAGTATGCAGGAGCCATAAAACATGCAGGGAAAAAAATAAGAAGTTCTCAAAAGCAACGACACATAGACAACAACAACTTTATGCAGGAAAAGCATAAAAAGTAGCATCAGGTAACCAAAGGCCATACACAAATCTACTGTTAGCCATAGAACATGAGTAGAGTTAGGGTGTAGGACTTAATCATTATTTTCACCTTGCTTTGGGACATCAGGATAAACAACATCATAGTTATCAAAGTGCATATCAGCTCCAACATACTTGTCCCAATGAAACATGAATGACGTTATCTGAAAACAAAATATATCAATGTGTGATAGATTGAAATAAATTGGTAGCAGCACTAAAATAACCAAACTAACGAGTCTATCTCGAACATGCTGATGATATTCATGATCCTCACTGTAGTAGGAGTCAAGGAATACAAACATGTGGTCTTTAATATCCACAGCGAAGACAAACCAATGATCATCAAAAAACGTAGGGAAGAAGAGCTGCAAAATAAAATCATTTGTCTCATATGACCTTAAGGTCCACAATTACATATCTGCAATTACTTGAAAGCAATGAGCAAATGACAGTAAATTAAAGTTGTAAGTTCAGGGCGACAAACAAGTCGTCTTATCTCGCGCGTTACGAATATTAAAAAGGTATGGGACAGACAGGTGGGGACAAGGACCGGGGCGGCTGGCCAAAATTGAAAACAAAGCGGGCAAACGAAAAATCCCTGCACGAATCGTGGCGCGAACGGACGGACAAAAGGGCGAGTGTAGAAAGGGCAAAAAACACTCGAGTGAGGTTTAGACATATCCTTTTTTTTTTTCCTGTCAACACGGTGGTTTCTGAAGCCAAGCTCCAGAACCCACGCACGCTCACAATCAAAGGCACGCGCAGTCCGTCGTCGCAAGACCGTCCGCCGCCGCCCACTCTGCACGTCTCGATCGGTCGGGTCCCCAGTTGTTGACATGGCGCACTTGGCGGCGACGGCGCGCGCGGCCGCCGTCACGCCGGCTTGTCGTGGCCTCTCGCCCCCTTGCGAGGGTCCCTCACCTACGCGACGTCCAAACGTGCCCTGCGGCCCACGCTGCGCGCTCGGAGATAGCAGTAGTGAGTTTGCTCGAATAGTTTTCTGTTAATTTTTTCATTCAATCTGATCTAACCCTTACCTGGAAATTGCAGCGTTGCGCCTCCGTGGACAATGACGCCGGCGCCGGCGGCGAGGAGGAGGAGGAGGAGGTTGATCCGTATGCCCTCTTGTGGCCGTGGGGGGACTACTTCCCCGGAGGACCCGAGTTTGCGGAGGAGAGTTTCCAAGAGGTCCAGGAGAGGTTCTCGCGCGAGTCCAAGGATGCGCGCGCGGCGCTCAAGGACGAGGTCGCCGGCTTCTTCCGCGCGCTGCTCGACAACTTGGCCCATCTCCGGTCGCTCAAGACCGGCTTCGACACGGAGGACTACCACGTCGGCATGCCCTTCGGTACGTACGGTGCACACACGTCGCGTGGAACAACCGATCGATCGGTTCATTGTGTTGGTTGATCTAATCTGCGGTGCATGTGCTTAGGTGCTCTCGTCGCATGCGTCGGATGTTATCACCTCTGCAAGATGAACCCGTCAATGTTCCTGGATGCAGCGCTTGGCTACGCGTTCTACAGACTCAGCGTCGTGTCGCTCAAGCTTCGGAGACAGGGCCTCTCCAATGACCTTATCACCCGGGTTAAATTTGGTTCGTTCTTCAACTCTTGCAGTACGTTTCAGAAAAGAGCACACCATAGCACACATTTATTTGAGGTGATTGGATTGAAAAAAAAAACTTTAGTCTATAGAAACAGTGATTCCCTAAACACAATAGTCTTTCGGAGTATTCAAAGTTCCCTCCACTCCAGACATCCTCCTTTCACTTAAAAAAACGCACATGAGTTTGCTCGGTACTACCTCGTAGATACATGCGGTTGCGGATAGAAATTTCTTTGATCCATTCCTAACAGAGCTCTGTATATTTTTCTTCTTCTGTGCAGTAATCATGGGCATCATGGCTGTGAATGATTTTAAGAACAATCTTTGCCTGCTTGATGCCATCAGGTGACGTCCCTGGCTCCTCTTGAATCCTGGAAATACAGGAAATAAATCTAACTGTATATCTATCTGTGTCTAACATTTGCTTCAATTGCGGTCATGCAGGATTCCTGTTTATTTCCTTTACCTGACCACATTCCTTAATGAAGTCTTCGGTTTCAAGAAGTATGTGAAGTACGTTCTGGGTGGAGTTTTCGTCCTGCTACAATTCGAGGATGGAAGAGATGTACTATCTGACTTGTACCACAGTCCGATAACGAGTGATAAAATTTATGTAAATGGACGTGCCCTGTTCTTGGGTGGACAGTCACTAATGTTTTTGGGAAAATATTCAGTGCAAACCACCTATTCGATAGAATCGTAAAAACCCTCTCGAAAAACCTACTTAGAAGATTTGAAAAATTATAAAACTTAGCATACGAGTAGAAGACATGGTGAAAAACATGCATACAAAATTTCATATTGACATTTAGATCGCATACATGTCAAGAGCACAAACCACTGATATTTTGGTGCAGAACTGCAGTAGCACCGTCCGCTCCCCTTTCTCGATTGCTTCAATAGTTCAGTAATTGGATGAAAGATTCATTCGTTGGTTTTCATTTTGTTTTGTTTTGGTGATGCTGCTGAAGCGTTGCTTGGGTCTTTCATGCGGATGATTGAAGCCCAAAAGGTTTTGACATTTGAGCGTGTGCTAAGGGCATCTTCGATGGTCGTCTTTTAACTAACTCTTAGAATTATTTATTGAGAAAAAATATATAAAAGACAACTAATTTCTTAATGCCTCTTAGAATTGTTTATTAGAAAAAAAAAGAGATACGACAATACTGACTCTTAAAGAAGAGTTAACAAGAGTCAGCCTCATCACATCAATTCTTAAATAATTCTAAGAGATAGCTAAGAAGTAACCTAAAAGCAACCATTGAAGAGTTAGTTGTCTTTTATATATTTCTTTTCTCAATAAATAATTCTAAGAGTTAGTTAAGAGTCTATTGTTAGGGACGCTCTAAGGTAGCAGGCTAGCAGCTGTTCTGCACGGACTTACGGCCTGTTTGAAGCCCTCCAAACTAACTGTTAATAGTAAGCTGTTAGTCCAACATTTGAATGCTAATTAGGAGGAGTAAAACATAAACTAATTGAAAAACTAATTACATAATCTTAGGGTAATTCATGATTAGTCTATATTTGGCTACAGTAAACATGGGCTAGTAGTAAGCTGAACCGAAGAAATGTAGCCGCTTCGTGTCCAGAATTTTCGCCTTTTCGGGCATGGAGATTTACGAATTACTGATCCATCAGTCACCGTTTCAGCATTTTGAACTTAAACATAATGTCTGGTTCAGTCACAATTTAGAGAAAGCTCAACAGAATCACGGTTGGTACCACCGTGCGCTTGAACTTTATTACCACAAACATTGCTATGCAATTCCAAATAGCAGAACCAGGCAAAGATTAGTACTGTAGTCGCAAATTTTGATCTTCGAACACGACATGAGAAGTAAATTCAAGGATCAAGTGCACGAACATGTACGAACATCAACAACAGAGGCCATTATGCAACGGAACGACCAACATAACACGACCTCAAAAAGAGACTCAGGAAATGCGCCTTTAAACTACTGGTCAACAACTTCTTCAGTGACTTCCACCACCTCCTCGACCTCAACCACCTTGGCTTCAAACTCTTCTTCCTCGTCCTTGTGCAGCTGCTCCCACTTGGCGACCCATGTCTCCCATTCTTCCTTCAGCTGTGCCCGCTTCTTGCGCTCCTGTTCGCTCAGCTGATTCGACACCTCTTGGTCCTCCTGTTCGTACCTCTGGCTGTACCTCTCAAGGTTCCTCGTGATCTCCTCTTCCTTCTCAGGAGTCAATAGGGACGGTGGTCTTGGGCGCCATATGAACTGTTGACATTCATTTACAATATTACAAAAAAAATAATCACAACAATTGAGTTGCATACAAGGAACATGTGATGAAATCTCTTACCTGAAACAAACAATCCTTAGACATGTTGTAAATACGGTTGCCATTGAAGGACCATATCTGAAAACCATTCTCCATTTCATGGACAGCTGTGACCACAGTTGCAACATATCTAGATAAAGAGTACCAAAACCATTTCAGTTATCTGTAGATGTCAAATGCTAGGTTTTGCCAACTTGACAAATAAAAAAATTTAACAGTAACATCCTTGTTTTTGTAGCTCACCTTCCAGAAGGATCCCACATTATGTCAGTCGCCAGAAAATGCTCCCCAGTTGCCATGGTCTCAAGCTCATCAACATTGTAGAACTCCAGCTTGCCACCTAAGCCCTTCAGCCCACCAAGGACAATGAAACGCCCAGCAGGAGACCAGTACAATGTGTTAGCCTCCTTGGACTTGAGAGTTACAAGCTTCGAAACACGGCCAGTACTGTTGGCTGTTCCCATGGAGTAGAAGCTGATATCAGGCTTAGGGCCTTCACCGTGAATGACTGCAAAGCGATGGCCATTGGGCTCCCATGCAAAGGCAATGATCTTGTCATTTTTGTTGTCCAGTTCAAGAACCTCAACTGGGATGCCCCTTTCCTTCATTCTGAACAGCTCAAACCCAGTGTGCAATTCAAGGACCTCGATTGGGATGTCCCTTTCCTTAATTCTGAACAGCTCAAACCCAGTGTATGTGCTCTTCTTTGTTTTTGTATATCTATCAACCTGGACGGCAAGATATTCACCATTTTTCTGCCAGTACATCTTGCAATCACTGACACTGAAGAGATTTTTCTGCCGCAGCTCCTCTTTGCCGGGAATTTGCACAAGGCTCACCTTTCAGTACAATGGACAGATTTTAGCCATGATCATTAAGAAATTCAACTGATATCTTGTAAGAGATTCAGAGCAGAAATTTGTCCTTACCCTTGCAGGAAGGTTTCCACCACCCATTTCAGGCACAAATAGGGCTATGATAGGATCAGTTGGAGACCAGCAGAAGTCCTTTACATTTTCTATCTTCAAGGATTTCTTATCAATAAGGGAGAATGTATCGGTTTCATACACAGATATGATATTCTTTCCAAGCATTGCAAAATATTTATCATCCTTGCCACCGGCCCACCTTCAAAACACACAAAAGCAATATTAAGCATCCAAACAAAAACTCAATAAATTTCCGATTTGTAAGCGAATGAACTCTTTAAAACAGATGCAGGACTAGAGTTTTCACCTCAAGATAGGCCATGAAACACCAGAAATACCAATAGTCCCACCAACTCTAAATTCATCAGCACTACCCTTAAACTCTCGCATCACTTTTCCAGTTCTTACATCAAAGATATTTAGGACAACCCTCTACAAGATTAAGAACAAAAGTCAGAAAAGCAAGGCAATGAGCACAAAGATTAATTTATGAGTCTTACATGTGTGCTTGTAGGGTTGCTGGGCTCATGGCTACTGTATGTGATCAAATACCTCTCACCAGGAGAGAAGTCAATCATGTTCACCTGGTACAATGCACTGTCAGCAACAACAACAACTATTGGTCATTGGATATAATGTAGAGTATTGCAAGTTAGTACCTGCGGATGAGGAAAACGCATCAAACGCTCTAGCGCATCTTGACCACCCCACACCTGTGATCCCTGCCTATGCACTGTAGCCAAGTATGTTCCAAAAGGGGACCACTGAACAAAACTATCCGTCCATAACTGGTGAGAAAATGAGGTAGAAAGAGAGTATATAAGCGAAACCAGTTCCACACATAGAGGTAGCACACCACAAACTTAAATGGTTTCATTCAAAAATGGTGGCAGCGTGTGAACACAAAGGGTGAGGAGGGCATTACCTGGTCTTGACAAACAAGCTCGGGCTTCAACTTCCTAGCATCATTCCAGTAAACTCCTGTAGATGGACCAGCACGGATGACAATTTGATCTCTAGCCTTCTCATCAGCCAACCAATTCAACAAATTTTCCTGCATACAGATGTGACCACATTAGGAAATCTGGCAAGGAAATCTGTTTATTTCAAAGAGTGAATTTAGTATCAGGGGTTCCAGTATACCCAATACAGTACTCAACATGCCACAGTTTCAAAAATTCATCAAATAGTTTATGTACATGGAAGTAACCCTACAAATAATAGTCAAATACATCCTAATTGTCTAGAAATAAGGAGCCAAGTCAAACTGGCCTTTTTCATCACTTGTTTCATTTGAATCATGTCAGATGAATTTAATCCTAATTTTTTTAAAGTATTACTTAGCTTTGTAAATGAGTGAATTTTATTTAAAACATTGCAACATGTCAAATCAGCGTGTAATTGTTAATGGGGATGCAGGAATCCCTGGTCACCAACCATTTCACATTTAAAAACGTAACAGTGAGGCAAAAAATGACTTACCCCAGGAGAGTATGGTTTAACTTCAGGAGGCGTCCATTCATCGGGAACTTTCATGTACCTCTCAAAGTCATCAAGGATATTAATTACAAGTTTGTGAGACTTGTCGAGTTTGTAGCCATTGCCAATTTCTCTAGCAACTCCAGCTTCCTGAATATCAAAACAAATATGCATAAGTATAATCGCGTGAGTGCAGAAAACTATTTTTCTTTTTTCTTTTTTTGATCCATCAACCATGGGTATTAATAATATAATGGGGGCTCAATTTTGGTTTCAGGGCAGCTCTGTAAATGTTCACTACTATGGCTACAGAAAGCACATGCAGAGTGTGACAGTGTTCAAAAATCAAGCAGAAGAAATATTTTCTGAAACGTTGATACTGGCACTTACTAAGACAAATGGAAACAAGGGTACACACGTCAGGGTGGCTTGCAAAATGTAACATTGCAGATAAGACACGAAAAGCAACTGAAAACACACAAACTACCTGTGGTGTATTGAACTCCATGAAACAGTAGCCATAGGTCTTATTTGTATGGGGATTTACTGGCATCCAAAAAGCATCTTCTTTGATCACACCAGCTGGGCTAAGAATCTTTCTAAGTATTTTCTCAAGCTTCTCAAATTTTTCAGGAAGAACAACTGGAACATTGTCCACCACAATTGTGTTCCCAAAGCCCATTTCAAGCTCGCGAGGTTCGTCTTCCAGCAACTCCTCCTCATCATCACTGAAAGTTATAATCAATTCAAAAGATGGTGAATAACTATTCTAAACCTGAAAAAGCATGTGTGCATGATTTGAACAAGATTTAATATCACAAAGTCCATCTGATTTAGTTTTACTGTGCGATACAAATAAAGGAATTATCTGATCAAGACCACCTACAGTAATTCATCCCGAAACATGATTATCCTTTGACACACCCTAATATTCCATGAACTATACCGTATTCCAATAATCAGTAGCATATATCAGAAGAAGTTTCAAATGGAACTAGATTCTTTAGTCATACACATACACCAAATGAGACAGACTAATAGTCACTGCAAAACATATAAAACTAACAACAGAAAATACAGCTTCATTCCAAGCAAACACAGCAAGTGCAGTCCAGAGTCTGCCACAAAGGCATCACCTTAATTTAACCAATCAATCCGGACCCTTAAGTCAGGCACAAATTTTGCCCCAGTCTTCATACAACTACATAAAGACATCACTATCGTGTCGTGCAGAACCTCAAACCAAGTGGAATTGTGTCCAGACCTGCATGTTTTCAAACAGCGGGCCTTCGTCCCGGACACCACTATCGTGCAGAACCTCAAACCGCTCAAGATCAGGAGTACCGAGTGCAACAGAATGAAACAGTGGGTGGGGCAACGTAAGGTACGGCAGGGTGTGGCGGCGGCGCGAGTAGCTACCTGAGGATATCGAAGTCCTCGCCGTCGGGGAGGGTGATGGAGTCGAGGTCGACGGATGAGAGGTCAACCCCGAGCCCCCGCGCGCGAGCTTCGATGCCATCCATCGCCATCATCTGAGGCGGATGGTGGTAGAGGCCGAGCTGGACGTCCGCCATGCGTCTCACGTACTGCAAATCCTGCACACACACAGACGCGCAAAAAGGAGACGAGGGAATCGGGTCAGCTGAACGCAGAAATTCTAAGAACAAAAAATCGAATTCGATCGCTGGCAGTTCACAAATCCAATCGCACACGCAGGATACAGGACGAGGCACTCGTGCAGCGATTCATTAGAGGGAGGGAGGGCAGCGAATCCTTACCACATGCAGAAGAAATCAGAACGAGTCCGTGATGAGGTTCAGATCGGCAGCGGAAGGGAGGAAGGCGAGGATTGCCGGGGGGAGGGAACAATTCGTTGGATTTGGTTGGGGTGCTTCGCCGGAAGGAGGCTTGAGATGAGTGAGGCCGGAGAAGGGTGGTGGAGAATGGCGGCGCAGGGGTGGAGGCGGAGAGGGATGTATAGGGCCTTGGGGTTTGAGCGCACCGGGCGTCGCCGTCGGATCAGGTGAGGCCAGATTTTTTCGAAAACGACAAGTCAAGCCAGGTTTGTTTGGGTTCGGGAGACTACTTGGCAGCCAAGTTTGCGCCTCGCGCTCGAGCCAGGTTCCTCTGATCCTTGGCTGTGTGTGTTGTACCGGGAGAAAACGTGCAGGAGATCTACCGGAACATGGCGAGCAGTACCAGTCACAAGACGCGGTCGCCAACTCGCCTCGCCACAGCCTCCTCAACGTGACTGCGAGGTGCTCGCGTGATGGAGGAAATTAGCAGCGAAGAAAGAAAACAGAAGCATCACTTCTGCATTTTTCTACTAGCTCTGTTTCTCGCCGCGACGCGAACTATCCGTGCCCATTGGGGAAGAGCACGCCAAGATCAAGTCGATGCTGACAGACGTGGCTGAAGTTACTTTTTCCAGTAACAGATTGGAGGCAGCTCGTCGCCAAAGGGAATGCCAATGTTCTAGCTGCAGTCGTTGATGTGTCATGAGACATTCTCCACAGACGTGGTTGAAGTTGTCGCGAGTGAACGCGTCGGCGCCCGCGAGCCCACCGCAGGGCCGTGCACGTCGCCG